>OX375866.1:18674275-18872522 GCA_947359475.1 Heligmosomoides polygyrus bakeri | reverse complement strand
CCAATTCGTAAGATGATTTGCTGTGCTTTGGCGCTTTACTAGAGCATATTACTGCCTGCGGAATCCACACGTTCTAGCCAGAAAGATTGGGAGCTGACAGAATTATCGCGCTCCGAACACGCCCGCGCGTGCAATTTGCGAGCTGTCGCGCCCAGTCGATTGATTGGTTCGATCCTATATACATTGTGCACAGCGCACCCCAAAGTCTTGCCGAAGCAGATTACAGCAATTTCTGAGTAGGGCGGCTGAGAATTCCTCATAAAACTCCCTAAATGCTCATCCTACAAACTGTCCCCCCACTCGATTGATAGGTTCGGTCCTATATGCATTGTGCACGGCGCACTCTCTGAGGATTGCTGGCATGACATAACACTTTACGCCATGCTTGAGATGCTCCGAGAACATGCAAGCCCTGGAATATAAGCTTCTCCAATGGCAAAAAGTCTGCTCCCGTCATCTTTGACCACCCACTGCGAAAATGCGGTGGTTTGGCGATGTTGTATGTATGGTTGTGTAGATCTCGAGGAGACGAATCGAACGGTGCCAACCGTTTCTCAAAAAACCTCAAATTAGAGGAATTGTAAGCATGCAACGGTTTTCGACACCTTGCGGCCGACAACTCGTCCGCGGCCGGCCTTCTCAATGGAGCGCAAGTTTTCAATTTTGGCCATTTTTGATACTTTATATAAAATGTATATACCAAACGATAGAGCTCGATCTCCTGAGCTCAAATATGCTCTTGAAATATGTTTTTAAATGGATGACTTTTGGGCGAGTTATAGCAAAAAGACGCAAAAACCGCAAAAGTGCGGTTTTTTCGGCGTCTATTCAAAAGACGCGTCCGGTACTGTAGATACTGTGAGTGTCTGATCGGTTTTGGTCACACGACGAAAAGGCTCTTGGTCGGAACCAACCGAAGATTCCCAGTGCTTCTAATGCTATGTTGAACAGAAATGTTTTTCACCGCTACTTATTTCTTGCTACTGGAACTCATCTACCATTACTGGTACTGGTCCAGCACTACTGGTACCCGCTGACTGGTTCTGGTTCCCCTCTCGATCTCCTCTTAGTCGACGACGTGTTCGGCACGTCTTCTGAATCCCAGGCACGTAGAAGACATTTGGGTATTTTTCGCTATTTTCATGCCCCGTAATTTCCTCTATTTTCCCCCAATTCCCCTCCCCCCGATTCCCCTCCATTCCCTATTTTATGAATCATCGCTTAGCGGACTACTATATAGTATAGGATGGTGATGGTGATGGAGATACCGTGCTGTGCACGTGAACAGCACGCTATCCTGAACGACCATAATCACTTAATACCCACACTGATCGGTGAAAAGAAAATCGACAATATCAATCGATATGGATTCTGTCTGAGTTCACTTCAGATTCGTGTTCAGCGACCTCGATTACTGCCAGGGCCGAAGTATTGCCGCGGATAATTTGATCAAAGTCGTTCCCCCCCCCCCCCCCCCCCCTCCCCCGATTTTCCCCCTATTTTATGACTCATCGCTTAGCGGATTATTATATAGCATGATAGGTGAAACACAAATTATCCGACAGATAGAACAAGGAATTTCGTATCAGACGTTATATAAAAGTGCGAAGTAGGTTGAATATTGATTCAGTAATAAACGAACTAAAAGCGGTTGTACAAAAACTGCTGGAACCTTCCGGCCAGTCTACTATTAACGCTACCCCTCTGTCGCCATTCGATCGATTTGAGGTGCACTCCTTATAGAGTATAAATGAATAAATAAATGAATAATGAGGAGTGAAGATTTCTGAAGGCGCCGCGTCTCGATGCATCGCAAGCCGTACGATCGAAAGGCACAAAGGTCGTCAAAATCGCTTTAGCAGCTTCAGAGCGAGTTAGTCGAACTTTGAAAAAGGAAATCTGGAACTACGAATCCACGTTTTCAAACGCATTGCTCTTTCTGTGTGTGGGTTTGAACCCATTGTGTCCCTTTGAGAACTCGCTGCCGGGTAAGGAAAGCGAACACGAGAGCAACAAAACGAAACACCAAATTGAGAGCAGTACATTCAGAGAATGATGTAAGGGGACTAGCCCCTGTGTTCATGTGGGATCAAAGTGAAGAGTGTCGTGGCGAACACACGACGGGTGCCTGCACTATCTGCGTATCCGCCGCCCGGACCTCGGTAGGCCGATTGGCTGTTAAATCTGCCTCGCTCAACGTTTCGCGGACGAGAGGGGCAAATTTGAAACTATTGCATCTTCACAACTCCAGAGGTGGAAGAGAGGTCGAAAAAATTTTCTTCTTACTTCGCCTAGGGAAGTTATTTGGGGTGCTGATCACGACTCTGACATCCGTTTTTAAAATTTCAGCCGACTACGGTAGGTTGCGATAGGTGCGGGTGATTAAAGCTGTCTAGTCCATCATGGCCTTAACCACCTGCACTAACCTACCGTACTCCAACATAATATGAAAAACGGATGTCAAATTCGTGATCAACATCTCAGATAAACTCTATAGCCGAAGTTTTTTCGAAATCGATGACCATGACCTTGGTCACCCGAACCTACCGGTACCTACCGTGCTCCACCGTAAAACGTAGAGCGTACGTCAGATTCGTGATCAGCACTTCAAATAACCCCCTTTGCGAAGCTTGGGCGAAATTTTTGGTTAGGACCTAGACAGCCAATTAGTTACCCGTACGTAACCCACCGTAATCCGCAGAAATTTCAAAAGTGGATGTCAGATTCGTAATCAGCATCCCAATTTACTTCCTGCCAACAGGCGAAGTTTGGGCGGATTTTTTTACCTTTTCTCGTCCTCTGGATTCGTGAAAGTACAATGGTGCCACAGACTTTCCTTTGTGGAGCAGATTTCCGGTTACAGTACCGAGTGAGAGTTGTCCTAGTCTAATTTCTGCCCTGTTTTCTCTAAGAAATTTGCGCATGTTAAGTTTTCTCGATGTCGTCAGTTTTTGCCAATTGTTTTTTAAAGATTTTTTCATGAATAATTTTATGTCAAGCAATGAAAACTGTCAGATAGCAGACTCAAAATGTTCTACAATCCTGGAAAAATCAAGGAGCTAATTACGAAAAAGATAACTGAAAATATTGTAACCAGCAAGGCACCACTAGAAAATAAAGGACGAACTCCACTTAACCTCATCTTTACTTCAATTCACATTACGATGGAATACCAAACTTAACTCTCCGGAAGCTAGGGAGTCTTTAGCGTTCTGCACGACAGAGAGGACTGATGGGCAAATGCTTTCGAATGGCTTAGATTGTCGTAGCAATCTCGGAACTTTTACGAGCAGGAGCGTAGAAGATTTTTCGGTTAAAGCCAAGAGCGAAAGAATCGACGCTGTCGATGACCAGAGAAGAATGACATTTTGGACTACAGTGGCACACTACGCACCATCTACGAAAACTGCAGACGTTGCCGGAAGCTCATTATGCGAACAACTACCGGGCGCCAACGATGCAGGTGATGGTGATACAGAACCCACACCTTTTATGGCCGACGTTTCGGAACTAGAAGTCAGAGAGCGCTGTGATGTCAAGTCTGCGGAAACAAGAAAAAGCCGAGGACACTTTTTGAGCAAAATTTGATTACCAAACGCTTGACCACGTTACCATAGAACATAGATCCTTTTGATGCATCTGCGGTTTTACTGAATGTAATGTATAAGGACATCGCGTAACAATAACAAAAAACCGATTAAATCAACAACGAACAAATTTAAATCGCTTCTTGAAGGTCATTCAATGTCTTTATCATCTATTCGAGCTGCATGTATCAGTTGCATTAGCATAGTAACTTAACCACAGCAACCAGGTGACATTGCACCGTATTTAATTATGGGACCATCAACCCTCTGAATCAGTTATGGGAAAATTTTTCTAAGGCAGCAATCAAATTATGTGGAAAACAGCCCACTTTCCGCGTTGAGCGATAAAGTATAAAGAGCGGTGTTACTGAATCCCTTTTCGGATGCCCCACGCACCCTATTTTTAAAGGCGATCTGGATGCGTATTCTCCCATACGAGGACTTGTAGTGATGAATAACAATTCAGCGCTTTATCCTTCCCAGATGAACCTGGCACTAATTCACCGACGGGGGCAGAAATAACTCCAACGCCGCGCGAATTCCCCTGGCGTCGCGTACGGTGCGCGACGAAATTGGACCAGTTGTCGCGGTCCGATGCTTCCGACGGCTAGAAACGCTTCCAACAGGGACATGCGGCACGCCTTTGCCTAATTTCAACGTTTCTTGGGGATGGTATATGAATGCGGTTCCAATAGGACGATGAGCGACAGTTTATACAGGAGTCCTGGCCATGTGGATGGATTCTAGCGTCAGTATTTGCCAACTGCAACTTCTTCGGTCAATTTTTACCCGTGATTATGGTTATACTGCGGGAAAAGGTCACAATCACCCATTCTCGGATAAATTGTCCTACTTCAGACTGTTGCCTACCACATTCTGTGGGATCTTAAGTTCCTTGCTAGAAATGTGGTCTGGGAGCTTAAACACTGAGAACATTTCGTGCTCCGCGGCTAACCATGCGTCACCGAGCGCACGTCCGCGTTTCAGCGACGCGACGTCGCGTTGGAGTTGGGTCCTGGAGTCATTCACCGATCCCGGAGGGATGGAAGGCTTGGTAGGCCTGGGAGAGAAATTGAAATCAAGAACCTGGTATAGGGTGCACGCGACAGCCAACACCTCCTATGGCTGCGCTCTTGCGCCCCGTTTATCCTTCGTCGCGGCGCGACGCGATTACCACACAATGGGGGAAATTGATTGATCGCGTCGCCCGTCGTCGACGTCCGCTGTCAGGAATGAGTCGCGTGCACCCGCAGCATATCGCGTCGCCCAGCGTTGGATCGCATCGCGCTCGAATTTGGTGCGATGCGATGGATTGCGGTGGATTGGGGTGCTGTATGGCTTCGATCGGCCCCAGGACCTAACTCCAACGCGATGTCGCGCGCTAGTCGCGTGCGATGTCACGGCGCTGAAACGCGGATGTGCACTCGGTGATGCATGGTTAGCCGCGGTGCGCGAATTGTTCTCAGTGCTTAGGCTCCCAGACAACATTTCTAGCAAGGAACATAAGATCCCACAGAGCGTGGTAGGCAACAGTCTGCAATAGGACAATTGATCCGAGAAAGGGTGATAGTAACCTTTTTCGTAGAATAACCATAATCACGGGTAAAAATTGACCGAAGAAGTTGTAGATGGCAAATACTGACGCTATAAACCATCTACATGACCAGAATTCCTGTATATATTGTCGCTGATCGTCCTAATGAAACCACATTCATATACCATCTCCAAGAGGGAAAGGCGTGCCCCATTTCTCTGTAGGAAGCGTTTCTAGCTGTTGGAAGCTTCGGACTGAGACAACTCGTCCAGTTTCGTCGCGCAGCGTGCGCGACGCCAGGGGGATTCGCGCGGCATTGGAGTTATTTCTGCCCCCGGCTCCGATCAGCTGATTTTCGCAGTGCGGCTTCGCACTTGCGCTTGATTTTTTGCTTTATTTGTTGTGTTCGAGCATTGCTGTTCGATTTCAGGTCTCCGCCATCCTGATTCCAAGGAGGCGAGCCGGATTCCAGCCATCAGGTGAGTTTCTCTTCAAGTTTTAACGATTTCTCGTGTTTATTCCAACATGTTTGCTGTGTGTGCTTTTCTGTTTGTTGCTATCATCACCTATTTTGTTTTTGTGTGTTAAACCTTGTACGTTTGATTTCAAGTCGCCGCCCGCCCGGATTCTTCGCCTATATTCCCCTCCGCCCTCATCCCCCGCCCCTCCTCCACTGTCCATTATTCCCTTCCGCACATTATCTGCTATTCCCTACCACTTTTCTCCCCAATCTACTATTCCGTCCAATACTCACCGCGGCTTTTTTGTTTACTTGCTGCTGCAGGTTATGTCCAGGTACGTTCTATGGCATTTCCATTCGTCCATTGCAGTTGTCTGGTATGACGCGGACTTGCGGCAGAGCTCAAGAAGATTCTCGTCCATGCCTTCCTTATCTTCTTCTTCTTCTTCTTCTTCAGCGTCTGTCCCGCTTCGTAGCGGGGTCCGCTATTCTGGTGTCATGACGCCACCTTTCCCGATCCAGCGCTAGATCAGGGTGGACGCCAGCCGCTTTCAAGTCCGTATGTAACGTATCAGCCCAGCGCTGCTTCGGGCGCCCTCTAGGCCGCTTTCCTACCACCTCGAACTTAAGGCCTATCTTGCGGACGCTATCTTCCTTTCCACGCAGAACGTGGCCGTACCATCGTAAGCGAGCTTCGCGCATCTTGTCAGTTATCGGCGCGACACCGAACTTCTGCCGAATAGCGTCGTTTCGGATGCGGTCCATGCGCGTGACTCCTGCCGTCCAGCGCAGCATCTTCGTCTCCATGACGCTGAGGCGCGCTTCAACTTCCTTGGTCGCAGGCCAACACTCAGCGCCGTACATCGCTACTGGCCGGATGACTGCCCTGTAGATCTTTGACTTCAAGCGCTCCGGTATCTTCCTATCGCAGAGCACCCCAGTCAACGAGCGCCACTTGGACCAAGCTGCACTCACGCGTGAATTCACTTCGACCATCAGTTTGCCGTCAGACGCGACTGCTGATCCCAGGTACTTAAAGACCGCAGTGCGTGGAAGCTCGATGCCGTTAACCTTGATGGAGCTGGACTCGGTAACGTCCGTCGTTAAATACTCGGTCTTCTTCACGTTCAATCTGAGTCCAAACCGCTCCAAGCGATCACACCAAGCTTGCACCTCTCGCTCGAGTTCACCTTTATCTTCGCTAGCGAGCATCACGTCATCGGCATAAAGCAACGTCCAAGGGACGGGCTTCTGAAGATCTCGTGTGATGGCATCCATGACGACAACAAAGAGGAGTGGAGAAAGCGCAGAACCCTGGTGTACTCCGACAGAGATGGGGAACTCCATCGAGGTTCCAGCTGCAGCTTGCACTCGACTCTTTGGACAAGAGTAGAGAATTCGCACCCACTCTATGAGCTCTTCGGGAACTCCATGATGTCGCAAGGCGTACCATATCACTTCACGCGGTACGCGGTCAAAGGCCTTCTCCAAGTCGAGGAAGGCGATATGCACTGCCTTCTGTTTCTCGCGATGCTTCTCTATCAGGAGGCGGGCGGCGTGTATGGCATCAATGGTGCCACAGCCAGCCACGAAGCCGCACTGATTGCTGGAAAGCTGGACGATGTCCCGAATTCGTCCATCGACAACTCGCTCAAAGATCTTCATGCTGTGCGAAAGCAAGCGAATCGGACGGTAATTGGAGCAGTCTGCAGGACTGCCCTTCTTCTTCCAAATCGGAATCGTCGTACTTTGGCGCCAACTCTCAGGCACTTTTTTCTCCGCCACAACCTGATTAAAGAACTTTGCCAACCACTCAGCAGGGTACCAAAACTTTGACTTCCACAGTTCTGCTGCCACGTCGTCGGGCCCAGTCGCTTTGCCTGGCCTCATCTTCTTCAAAGCCGCTTCAATCTCCTCCACGGTGATCTTCTGAACGGGGCCGTGGGTTGGAGCCGTTGAGGGGATGGCTGGATGAGGAAATTCTACTGTAGAGATTTCCTCAAAGTAATCGCGCCATCGCTTCAATGCCTTCTTGCGGTCCATAAGAAGACGGCCGTTCTCATCATTGATGCCGAAGAACTTCTCGATGTCCTCGGTCTGGCGATGGCGATTCTTTGCGAGTCGGTACAGATACCGCTCACCATCGCGCGACTCGAGCTTCTCGTTGACATCTCCATAATGAGTGGCTTTTGCAACAGCCACGGCCTTCTTTGCAGCTTTCTTCGCTTCTTGGTACTTCCGCCAGTTATCGGCTGTCTTTTCGCCGAGAAACACGTGATATAGCGTCTTCTTCTCTCGAACTTTGGCTTTCACGTCATCTGTCCACAGCCAGGCCTGCTTGTCGACCTTCCGTCGTCCAGGCTTCGTGATGCCGAGCTCCGACCGTGCAGCGTGACGAATCGCGTCGGTGGCCTTCTCCCAAGTTTCGTCGACAGTTGTCACTGTCGGTAACCGCACGCGAGAAATCACAGCTGCTTCCTTCTCTTTCATTCGCCACCACTTGATTCTTGGTGCACCGCATCGCTCGACCTGCTTCGGCCTCGGAGGGGCGATCTTTAAAGTACAGATCAGCGGTCGATGCTGTGGGGCGACCGTCTCATACGGCACGACCTTCGCGTCTGTGACAAGACTTCGGTCTCGATCCTTCACAAGGACAAAGTCTACCTGAGTCCTGGTGTTCCCGCTATAGAACGAGATGAGGTGGGAATCGCGTTTGCGAAATACGGTGTTCACTATGGTGAGGTTGTGCGATTCCGCATATTCAAGGATACGCTCACCATCTGCGTTACGCGATCCGTAACCGAACCCACCATGACAGCCGTACCCGTCTTTCGTCGCGCCGACGTGCCCGTTGAGGTCACCAGCGACTATGATGACATCTTTCGACGGTACCTCTGCTGTCTTCTCATCAAGCAGGCTCCAAAACTCTTCCTTGGCTTGATCCGAGCAGCCAGTCTGCGGAGCATACGCAGAGAAGAAGTGATAGAGTCGCTCCTTCGCGGCGACAACGATCTTCATTAATCGATCGTCAAAGCGCTCGACGCTTACAATCGAGTCACGAAATCGTTCGGAGACGATTATTCCGACACCACTGGTGGTCCTGGGACTTCCACATAGAACGGCTTTGAAGCCACGTCCTATGTCCCTTGACTTACGGCAGGACCACCTCGTTTCCTGCACCGCACAGAAATCAACTCTTCTACGCTCCAGTGCTTCAACCAACTCGCACGAGCGGCCCGTCAACGTACCCACATTCAGCGTTGCCACGCGGGTCCTGCTTACGTTACGGGACTTTCGGACTAGCTCAGTTGCCCCCCGATGCCGTCCTCGCATCAGGGACCCTCGCATACTTCTCACACTCGCCGGGCTCTGCGAGTGCGCGTCGGCTCCCGCGGACGCCGTAGCACTATCTCGAAACACTTGAGCTGTCATACACCATGTGATGTGACATGGGCCTTCGTAGGCCGGCCTGTCACAAGGGCCTGTCGCCTGCAATCGAGTGTCCGTGTTCGGCTTAACTCGCAGAGCGAGTAGTTTCCAGTGGCACCACGTGGAGGAACGGACATCGCCACCGTCCATGCCTTCCTTATACTGGCTAAAAATACGGAGAAAATGGGCAAATAGACGTGGACCCGGAAATCTGTGCATAGTTGTATGTATGCAAGCACGCAATGGTGCGTAATCGCGGATGGCGTCGCCGGCTGTTCGGAGTGCCCATCGCCGTGCGAAACAGCGCGACGCAATTGAACGCATCGCGCCGTTGCAATCGCGTCGCCCGGCGATGGAAGTATAAACGGGGACTTAAAGCATAGTTTCGTACTGCTACAGAACTGCTTTGAAGTAGTCTCTCTTGTTGTGTTGTGTTCTGAATTCTTGACGTGGAAAAGGGCATCGCACTCCTTTGTGGCAGCGCGGTGGTCCTTTATCCTTTATCGGGAAACAGGGTATGTGGCCAGCGAGAAATGCAATGAAAGCGAGAAATGAAGAAAGAAAAAATGTCAAAATTGAATCAAAATCAATCAATGGCAAATGTCGCTGAGGCAAATGATTCAAGAGCATTCCTGCCACAGACGCTGCTCATACGCGAGTGGAAATCTGTCTGAACTCTAGCCGAGACACGATAGAAGTGACACTAGATGCTCCCTCCGAATATCGTCTAACTAAACCTTGAATATCTGTGACACGCTGCTCAGCAACTGATATTTCTAATATCTTCTGTTGCAATTTTGACGCTACAGCGATTCCTGCCATAGGAGTGCATCGGAGCTTTTAATGGTGTGATATTCCTCATCATTCAGTTTCTGTATTTCCTTTACCTATTTTTTCACTTGCTTAGTAGGGTACTTGGCGAAATAACAGCGTCTATGCAAAAGCTTTTCGCAAAGCTGGTTTCGTGGTGGAATACCTTTTGCGTCGGTGTCGTTTCATATAATGCTGGTCGCTTTTGTCTACTCTATGCTATCCAACTAGATAATTGCTAGAGGCAATGGGAAATATGAACTGGAAACTGTTTGCTATCGCGGATACCGTGGTGTATCAAGGTAAGCGATTTTCGAGGCAGCTCTATACCGTCCGTAGTAGCCGATGCACATTCGCAAAGGCAGATGAGTGTAAAAAGTATACATTGTCCTTGAGGCAAGGATGGCATCGACGGTAAGGGCAGTCGAGCTACTCCGAAAGTCCTTAGCGTCGTTGAAGATGGGAGAGTTAACGGGCAGCTCGTGCGAGTTAGCACTAAAACGATACAGAGTGGTAGCACTTCTGCTTAAGCCTGGAGCGGCTGGTAGAGAGGCTATATGTTGTTACAGGATGTTTTGTTGCAATCAAAACTCTTGCGCCAGGCGGAACTCGAAACCGCATCTTCTGCTTTCTAGGCAGCGGTGTTCGCCTTACAGCACTAGCGAGGTTTCACCGCACGTAACATCCGCGATATTCTCCAAGTCTGTCAGCACCCACCCGTGATACGGGGAGACGGTGCAGTCCTCTGCAAGTGGAGGGACCCTGAGCGCGTCTTCAATGCCATGATTTACGGATGTCATTGAAGCCCTTGTCTCCGACCCTTTCTGTGAATCACCGTGAGCGTCGAAGGTGGCCGATTGATGTAGATAGTTATCGCCGCTAGGGACCGATTCTATCACTTCTCTGCTTCAATACACTACACAGTGGCCGTTGTTTGCAAGCTAGGGATAAGCTTTGGAGCTCACTAGATGAGAAGACAGCGGACGTGCCTTCAAACGACGCCATCGTTATTGTGGGTGACCTCAGTCAGTGGTCAAGATCGTTCTGAGAAAACAGTTGCAACTGTCACGGAGATTCCAATAGGGGGTCGGTCACGCAACGCCAAATCTGGGCGCATACGGATTTGCACCGCCGTTTCCAACGTTTCTCAAGTCACCGTGCGAAAATTAAACGAACTAGGAATCGAAATTCTCCAACAAGTATCACATTGAAAAAAAATGAGGTGCTTATTGGAATGGTGCTTGTTTTGACTGAAACCTCTAAGCACGGAGAAAGTTGAAGATCGTTTGAAATAGACCAACCAATACCGCCACAAACATTTATTTTGGCAAAGCGGCGATGAATTCGTCTTTCCAATGGAAAAGAATGGACTGGACGATGACAGGCTTTCCTGAACATACATGGAAGGGCAGCAGCTAAACCACCTCCCGTTCTCAGACTTGCAATTTCGACGACCTCTTAGATGCGGTCCACACGGTTAAAAAGAAAATGCGAAATTGATGAGTGAGGAAGACTGCGAACTACTAACTAGTTCGAGAAAGCACACGCTTCTCGCACTCTATATATAATAGCTTCGGGAATTCAGTCAAAGAAGTTAGAAGATGGAGATGCTTTCGGCGATAACTCGATATTTATAGATCGACAGGTGTCCTAGATATGAGATCTCTAAAGTGATGCCAGTAGCCACGCCTATCGCTACCGCCTAGTATAAAAACAATGATAGATAGAGTAAAGGGCACGAGTTACTTTGTATTCTGTTCGCTTTTTCGTTCGCCGTTCTGTCACTGATCCTGTGCTGTTATTTGTTCTTTGATATTAAGTATCGGTTAGAAACTAAAAGATGTTGACAGTTCCGCAAATTTTGCGAGTGAAAACGCCAAGGGCACTGAACCCCTCTCGGACTTGAAATCGTTGGAGACGTAGAAAAGGATGAGCAGAGAACAACTTCTTTAGAGTCGTCCTGGTGACGGCCGAATTAGCCGTGAACCAATCACTTGATGATGACGTAGAAGGTCAAGTGAAGAGCGTTGCGGGCGACCAAAAAATTCTCATTCACCAAAAGTTTTGTATCGAGCTTCGAAGAGATGTAAATTTTCAAGAAGATAAGAAGATGAAACTGAACTTTGGAAGCTTTTGAATGTGGTGACGTAGTAGGAGGACCCAGGGTTTTGGATGCGGTAACTAGCCTAAAACGTTTCAGAGAAGCAGCGCGCCTGATGAGTTTTCCAGCAATGGCGGTGCAGTTGACTCTTCTTTTTGGTCGTCACACCCAATATTCTTCGTTTCGACTGCCGAAATACTAGTTTTGAAGATTTATTCTTTCCAATACTCGCCTAGTTATTTAGCAGCCCGTTCTGGTCAGCAGGAGTCTGGTTTCAGAATCTTGTCTTTTCTTAATTTTATTGCTTTACTGCATTCTCTCTGTCACGCACGACTTGTGATTAAAAATCGATTCTTTGTGAAACCTTAAAAATAAATAAAAAACGCAACCTTTTTGAGAGTGTGGTGACGTTCGCCACGCTCCATCACGACTCTTCAAGGACACACACGCTGGAAGGCGCCCAGGTCCCGACGCGGAGGACATACGGTCGCGCGCACGAGCCGCGACGCACTATAAACGCCTTCTCCCGCGCGCGCCCGGCAGTCTGCATCGTCGTCGTCGCAGCGAGCGGTCGGTCCGCTCTTCGCTCCGGTACTCCATCGTCAGCGCAGTCTTCACTCCATCGGGACATCGCCTCCACCGGTCGCACAGGACATCCGGACGACCAGGACAGGACGCGCAGGAGCATCAGTCAGAGGTAACTGCAGATACCGACCGAGCCACTGCTCTCGTGAGCGCAGGCTCCAGGGTAGGAGCCAGGAAGGATCTGCGGGTTGCGCTTGGGGTTGACCCGTAGGTAAGGTGGCGGGGCTCAGCCTTACCTCGTGGGATGTTGTGTTCCTCTCTATTGGTATATTGTGCGTATTGAGTTGATTTATCGATTGCGCACTGTAATAAAACTCGAAAGTGGGAAAAGGATTTATTCAGAGCGCAGTAGTACATACTGCAGAAGGCCGGTTGGTTCAATTGTATCACGTTAGTAATGTAAAGATGGGTGAGGGTCGCCGGGGGCCAGCGGAGGAGCAGTCCCGGGAAAGGTCCCAAACAACACCCGCATTTGTATGAGGTGTGCTTCAGTCGGGGCAACAAGGGCCTAACCTTAAAGTGGCAGGCAACGTAGGAGCTAGCGCACAAGGGTAAGATCTCGATTCTGATTCTGCCTTACACGTGGCCTCGGGTTGAGGGCCGCAAGAGTTCTACCACTGGTGCAGCGGACTCACCGGGAGCACGACAAAGAGTATGCAGATCTTTGGATTTCTCTAG
Source organism: Heligmosomoides polygyrus bakeri (assembly GCA_947359475.1). NCBI lineage: Eukaryota > Metazoa > Nematoda > Chromadorea > Rhabditida > Heligmosomidae > Heligmosomoides > Heligmosomoides polygyrus. Next base: position 18,859,338 of record OX375866.1, on the reverse strand, counting down.
CTAGTGCTCTTCACTAATCGTGCCTACAGCCCTTTTTTGTTATAACCCCTCTGTATGAGACTCCTGATTTATTTTAGCAATTTCGTCACGGCTTTGTCCCATAAGGCAAACAAAGCACAGCGCGATACGGAAAGATACTATACGTTAATAGTGACTCGAGCCATAACGCCACTAAGGCTCCTTCCGGTTCCACGCAGAAATCGAGGAGGATCAATATGCTGACTGTGACTCCTGATCACACTATCGCCTCTACGGCTTCATTCATAGCTACGTTCGATGTCACGCCTAGTATACTAGAGACGTGCACCATTTCCTATAATCAACAGTCACGTCGCGTCGACGCTACTGGCACATAGGAAATTTTATCTCCTTGAATTTTATAATTCACCGGCACTGAAAATTATGAACATAGTGCTTGATAAATTTACAAAAAACTCATTTTTAATGACAAAACAACAGATCAAAGCCTGTTTCAAAGTTCTGAAAAACTGATTTTGGTACATGTCGCGAAGACTGGCCGCACTGAGAGGTGGTAGCGCGCCAGCCAATCATATCCAAGCACAACACCGGTCGAACACACGTCAACCAATTAGAATACTGACCGTACAAGCAATCTCTGAATGGCATGCCAATTTCATGCGGTCTGATTGGCTGGCGCGCCACTACTTCCCAATCCTGTCCATCTTCGCGACACATAGTCTGATTTTTCGAGTGTAGAGAATTTTTGAGCGAAGAGCAAAAATCGCGCTTTGCACTCACTGCTGTTGTGCTTTGATTGATATTGCGCAACAGAAACAGTTGTAGAAAACATGATCTCTTCACTGTGCAGATTAAACTAGGGAGCCTTAACGCTATCAATTAGGTGAATATTGCGTCATGCTGGATGAGTGTATTGCGCAATCTTTTCTTTAATGAAGGATAAAGGATAAAGGACGGCGTCAATTAATCCTTTTTGAGACCTTTCGCGCACTCTATTTTTGTGGGACGGCGTGATGAAAACATGAAATCGAATTTACAAACTACACCGCAAAATACATTGTTCATTTGACAGCTACTCCGGCTGGTGTTCACCTTTCAATCGATAGCGGCTTGGCTTAGTCCTACGTGTTTTCCGAGCTAGAATAGGATGTTCTGAAAAACTTTTCTTCTCGCATCTGAAGGTACACCGGTTTAAATAGTTTTTTTTTTTAAATCTACATATAGTTTTCTACCGTTGAATTGATAGAGTGTAATACTTACCACTCAGAACGCGCATTGGGATGGCCCTTTGTTTACATTTCGAATGTTGCATTACCGTTAACCATTACTTGGAATTTGGCTTTTCTTGCTAAGGTTCTTTCTCCTTTTTCGGCTCAGTTCTCTGTTCTTGCTAAACTTGTCTTTTTTGTTAAAGTTCTTAGCACGCCCCTCAGTGACGTAGCATATAAAATACGATAAATATAAATTTATTATATATGCTACGCCTGTGTTCGCAAGGCCGAGCTAGACGATCTCGTAAGGTTCGTTGAGATACTTCCTCCGCCAACCTTAAGGAGCAGCTTGTTAGAAACCGTCTCTATGACAGCGCGTGTACTACTTGCATGGTCTGCCCGTATGGAGGCGACCGTAGAGTCTCGGGAACGGTGTACCTCATAACTTGCAGTCAATGCAACGATCGGTGGGAATACATCGGTGAGACGGCAGGCCTCTTTGTGTCAGAGCGAAGGAGCACGTGGATGGGCTGGATAAGTGCAAGGTCTCCACGCCTTTGAGGGAACACAGACTGCGGAGTCGTGGTGGCGCAGTGGTTGGGATAGCGCTGACGATCCTAGCGCGTGAGTTCGATATCGTGGCGCGCAAAACCCTGGAGGCGTTGTGGATTGCGCTCAGAAATCCCATGATCAATAGGAGAGAGGAACGGGTGGCCGACTGGCCCTATTTCCGACCTCTGTGGGCTTGATCCTGGAGGGCGCCAGCCGGAGGGCCGCCGGGGGCTGACCGAAGGAAGAGTTCATTCACCCAGTCGTTCTCCATCCGAGGATGACCAACCAGCAACCTTTCGGCTGTTTCCATAAGGTTAGTTGGGTTGCCTTATTCCCTACTCGTTCCATTCTCTCACTAACTTTCGGACTGCTGCTTGAAACTATCCTTGGACGAGTAACTTCTCAAACTCTTTTTGACATTTCCAGGCTCTGAAGAAGGCGGCTAGCCGAAATGTAAACCGAATAAAGCTTCCATAACAATCTTGGCTTAACAACAGCCTACATCACTGATCAATGACATGCCAAGATTCAACGATAGTCGTTCATGGAACATTAATATAAATAAATTTGACCTATAAAATGACTTGCGGTGGCCAGAAGATGTACCAGTTAGCGCCTCATCCTTCCTAGACAAGTCTAGTACTGTACACTTCCTCCGGGTGGGTTGTAAGGCTTGCTTTGCTTGAACAGGAAATCCACACCAGGAACCCTGAATCGGGTGCACCTAACAGCTCTGGCTCCTGCTACTGGCGACAACGCTCCCCTCTTCGCGCTCTTTTTCTTCGTCTTCTTTTGGTCGAAACGCTGCGGACCACACAACCTACAGAATCAGCTGATCAAAAGAGATCATGAGATGACCACAAAGGGCAACACCGTTTGCTGTCACACTCGTCTTCCGAACCGGTCTTGCGGTTTCGTGACGTGTTTCAATAATGCTCCAGAGTTCCGCGCACTGACACGCTCACGTGCCAGAAACGTGAACACCATCTGAAGGGGCGCTGCCCACGACAATGTACCCTCCGCTCTCATGTATGGGATCTCTTCGCCTTCCCATGCATGCATGATAAAGCGATGAAGGGATTAAGCATTGCCAGAATCTGCAAAACTTCGAGAAATCAAGAAAAACAGCAGAGACTGGATTCATTAACGACCAGGGTTAAATGGGTAGAGGGCAGAAATTGAAGCACCTCCTGGAATCGAGAAGAGCGTGCAGTTATATCACTGGGTGAGTGGTGGAATGGAAATATCAAATAATATGAAATATACCATTTTTAATTAAAATTCAACATTTTTCAAAGCAAATTCAACGTTTTTCAAATCAAATTCAACCTTTTGCAAAACAAATTCAACGTCCTTCTGAAATCTTCTCCCGTGTCACATAAAAGGACCCCTCCATTTTTTCTTGACATTGGGCGGTTTGCCAAATTTGCAGACAACATGAGCAATGATCAACAAGACGTTCAACAAAGCCAGCGACGCAGCCGATACAGTCGAGTGTCTCGGAGTCGGAAGGAGATCTTGGTCAAGTCGGTGTTCGTCGACGGAAGGATCACACACGAAGCTGCTCAGCTTGCTGGTGTCAACTAGAACACCGCACGAAGCATTATCAATTCTTACAAACGAAAAGGAGAAACAGTTGAGAAGGCGAAATAGTTCTAATTTCCGTTGCATGACCTTTTTTTCTGTTGGATAGCCTTCAGTTCTAATTTTCTTCCTTAAAAAATAGTTCTAATTTTTTAGTAATTCTAATAGTAGAGAAGGCGAAATAGTTCTAACTTTCGTTGGATGGCCTTTCTTGATTTGCTGGAATTTTCTGAGAAGAAGTAGACATGGAAACGTATAACTTGCAAAGAAGGCATGGAATTTGACTTGAAAGTCGTTGATTTTGACTTATAAGACGTTAAATTTGCTTTGAAAAATGTTGAGTTTCAACTGAAAGGGTATGTATATAATATATCGATCACCGAATTATGTCGTATTACGAATACCAAACTTGCCCTCTGCCTGCTCTCCTTTGTTGGTAAACTTATCCATTACCATTAACCCATTCACCTTAGCAATCGTGAAGCCGGTCTCAGATAAGTGATTCAGGTAATATCGCTTTAAGTTTAATTGCTAGGATTGTAAGCAGTTACAACATGCAACATTGCATGGTCGCGATTAAAACTCCAGGGCCAGGCGGGAATCGAACCAGTACTCCCTGTTTACCGGATTGGATGCTACACCATTACACCATCGGTTGATCAAACATCGCCACTGGTGTTACTGCGTCATCCTGTCACCTCATTGCACATAGGCGGGGTGCGAACTGGTTGGAGTCCCGTCTGGCGCTAGAGTTTTGATTGCAACCAAAAATAGAAAGAAAAACAGAGTATAAGACAGACATAAAGTATACATGGAAAGGAGGAATAACATCTTTTTCAGTTTTTAAATGTTCTTCGTGGTTTTTTTATTGAGAGCCTAGTCGTTTTGATGGTCTAGCTGCAGTTGGCAAAGGAGGTTGTCTCGAAATTCACCTGGTCGGAAGAATTTGCAGCTAAAATAACTGAAGACATCCTTTTCGTGCGAGTAAATAAGGCTAACACACGATTTTCAAAGAAAATGAGCACATATTGGAGACGGCGAAACATCTAGAATTCGCACAAATTTTGATTTGGGACGAGCATTAAATGTCACCAGCAGTTTTGTGGCATTTCTCAATCATCGATTGACATTCTCGATCGAAAACGAATATAAATACAGCGCAAACACTGCAGTGTCAATAAAACATCTTGGAATAAAAAAGTCATCGAAGGATGCTAAAATCCTGTGCCCTTGATTTTGGGCGGAATACTCGGGTAACAGCATATGCTACAATGAAGTTATCAAACTGAAAGTTTTCGGAAATAAGATCCACATGATTCCCAGAAATCAAGTAAGGTAACACTTTAGCTAAAAAATTGAGTGAGCTCTTTAGAGTGCTGTTCATTTTCTACGCGAACATTGCCTGAGAGAGGAAGTAGAAGAAATGGCATAAAGAAGTGGGGAACCATGCGTTCAGCATCAGGTTCCGTCAGTCGTTTTATATACGTTTTCTCCAGCCGTTTACTCTCTGCCATCGCAATTGCAAGGACATTTGCAATTCGTTCGGTGATAAGATATCGAACGAGAAGGCCTGCTGATGACACCCAGGCCTAAATGGCGCCATGCTAGGCCTAAATCAATTTGAAGAACCGCAAGACGATAACGCAGTTCTGGTATACTCTGCATTTAGACAAGGACGCACGAAAGACAAAAAGCCTGCGTATATGAAGAAAAATTATACTGAAATTAGAAAATACTTCAGATAGCGTACTGTTCCAGGCATTGCATTGCGGTACAGAGACATAGAAGCATAGAAACTTCAAGATCATCGTCCTTATCTCATCATTCTCATCCGCATCATCCTTATCAATGTCTTCTCCACACCAAGGACACTGCATTCCATATTCGACAATGAGAGCTTGTTGTTGCTGCGGCGTCACGTTTCAGTAAATTTCGAATCAGAGAGAAAAACCAAATCGGAAATACTAATCCCGTCACATGTTATGGTGTTCCTCTATTATGTTCGTTTTTTGTAAAGCCCAAAAACAAGTGCAATAAGTAAGTAAATAAGCAAATAAATAAGAGCAGGAGTTTAAAAAATACCTTCAGGAGCTCAACATACAACATTGTAGAATATACACAAAAAGAAATGAAAAAACTGACTTTATTTTTATTGTTTCCACGAAATTCAAACTGTATAAAAATAGCTCATTTGAGGGCTATAAACTTTCAAAATGCGATTGATTACTTGAATTTTAAGCACTAATTTGTTAATGTACCGAGAGCGCTGTTTAACAGGGGAGACCTATATTTACTCCCAAACGGCATATATGCACTCTATTTGAAAATAAATCGTCTATTCTAAAATAAATCCAGTACAGGATTATCGTTACCGCGCCGCTTTAGGAAAGCTTCAGATATCCTATAAGGCAGCTTTAGCAACCAGAGCACATCGCCCAATTCTCTTTGAAATGATGCTCTATGAACACGGGATTTCTAGCTGCTTGTCTTTTACTTGAGAGGCATAAAATCGCAGTGTATTAAGTAATACCAGCACGCCTAGCTACACTAAAACATTCTTCAAAATATGAAAAATTGGATGAAACTGCATTTATGAAACAGTTTAGCAAAAAATAACAAGTTTCATCGGTGTTCAACTGCGTTTAACTTTTTTACTGCAGGGATAATCAGAAGCAAAAAAGTAGGCTGAACTCTTTCCGGTTCATAGAACAACTGCCTAGATTTAAAGAGCAGCGGGTGCAATCCCAATCGGGGTGGGGAGTCCATTTCAACTTCCAAAGAAATGCAACATGCACCAGAACATATAAATACATATAAATATGCTTACGCTATCAATTGCTATTCTTCCAGTACCAAAAACAGTTTTCTAAATTGCTTTCCTAGTCGGGGAGAGGGAAGGAAGTAGTGGAAACAGTAAACTGAACAGAACCTTGGAACAATTACAGTACCATAAAACCGCGATAACTCGTTAAAGCAACGTTACTACTTTAATCAATTAGTGCATAGCGGTGTGCGATTTCTTTCCAAAGTAAGTTAGTCCAAAGAGTTTGGATCACAACCGTGCTGTCGTGTACAGGGTGCGTAAAAAGTATTGACGCACCTACTTTTTGTTTCAGCTCCAGCTTTCTCTTTCTACCTCTCTAGGTTTTTGTGTGTTATTTTTGTTGTCTGTATTGTGCTCAAAAAAAAACACTCACGAAAAAACTGAAGAAACATGATCGTCACCGTTACGGTGGCCCTTTTTTTGTCTGTTACCCAGACAGCTGAATACTTCCTTAACAAGAGAATTTGGCGCTGTTCGAGACGGTTGGTGAGGAAAGAGGTCAGCAACCCAAACGTCAGCCACGGCTCTGTCATAACAGATGATGATTACAAGATGTCCAAGCACAATAACCTTTAAATGCAAAATTATCACTCTCTGTCCGATAACGGCAAACAGATAACGCGCGCAGGTGTGGACAGCTTCTCAGACGAGCACAGCTTAAACATGAATCCGCTGAATTGCTCTTTTTAGGCGTTTTTGGAGAATGAGGTCTGTGCTACTTTCAACAGAAGTGACCAGTCGCAGAAGGCTACCCTGTTAAAAGCACGGGACGAAATCCAAGCGAGTACTAGCGGCGCGTGCTCATGAATTTCTCCGTCGTTTTCGCTCCTGTATTCACAGTAAAGGAGCCGATGTCAATTACGACTTATTCTGTCGTGTTTGCAAGATCATTTTCCATATTTCTCAAGTGAATATTTTAAAACTTACTGCGCAATACTATTTCCACAACCGCCATTTACTGCGTCAATACTTTTTACGCACCCTGTAGTGTCCCCCCCCCCATGCACCGTGAATAGTCCCATAATGAGATCTTTTTAATGTTTCAGCGTAACGCTCGGACATCTCCAAGGCAGCGTGTAGAGGAAACTAGCCAGAATCCCCTCTGTTGGGTCTATGTTCGACACGAATTTGTGACCTTTTGTTTCTTCCTGGAACTTCTGTTAGTTACTTCTATCGGAGAGTACCGTATACTTTTTCTTGTGCATGTCAAGGGGTTCCCTCTGAGATAACATCGCTCAGTTTCTTATCAATTCACTTCCCAGCCATTGTCGATCAAAACAGCATTTTTGGGAGCGCTACGGCCCAGTTGATGAGCTGTGCTCATCGGCGGATCTGTATGTTAGGTATGCCCCTCGACTACGGTAGTGTTAACGACGGCTGAGGGTATCAAAATACTAATTAAATACAAAACTAAATATTAAAATTTATGTCCTCTCATCTTGAAACCTCGGCATTGCTGTTAACAATGTCTATAGCACTGCAGCGTCACGAGGTTGTAAGTGGAACTTTAATGGCCTGACGTTTCGAACGTCTAGCCGTTTTTAGGCCTCTGAAGACGACGAGATTGCGAAACGTCAGGCCAATAAAGTTTCGCCTAACAACCTCGTGGCACAGAAGTACTATAAATACTGAAAATCAAAATAGCTTTATGCTATCACTGCTACAGTGCATGATGGGTTTGTAGTGATCTCTACAGTACCGCGCATATGATTTGGTCAATTGCCGAAAAGTACGCTTTGGAGCGCTCCAAAGCGGCTTTTTTATATAACTTTTTCAAAAAGAAAGCACTTGTGAAAAGAAACATATATTTGACTTCTGCAGCTCAAGCTCTATCTTCTTACATGTGAATCAATAGAGTTGAAGGATGCATATAGGCCGGACATAATCAATTGAGTGGGCGAGACAGTCTGTAGAGTGAGCGTTTGGGGAGTAGATTAAATAAATTCCCAGCCGCCCTACTCAGGGATTGTTCTAGGACTGTCCAGCTCGTCTTTGGAGTGCGGCGTGAACAATGCATACATAATCGTACCTATCAATTGCGTGAGCGCGAGAGCTTGTAGAGTGAGCACTTGGGGAGATTTATCGGTAGTCTTCAGAGCTGAACAGTCTTAGAGTAACTCCTGAGTACGATGGCTGGGAATTTCCGATAAATCTCCTCAAATGCTCACCCTACAAAGCTTTCGCGTCCACTCGATTGATAAGTTCGATTCTCTATGCATTGTTCCAAAGGCGAGCTGGACAGCCGTAGAACCATCCCCGAGTAAGGCGGCTGGTAATTTACTATAAAACTCACCAAACGCTCACTCTACAGGCCGTCGCGCCCACTCGATTGATTATGTCCGGCCTACATGCCTTGCTCAACTCTATTGATTTATATGTCAAAAGATAGAGCTTGAGCTACTGAACTCAAATATATGTTTCTTTTCACAAGTGCTTTCTTTAAAAAAGGGTATTTTATAAAGTCGCTTTGGAACGCTACAAAGCCTTCTTTTCGGCAATAGACTAAATCATATGTGCGGTACTGCAGAGATCACTACATACCCATCATGCAGAAGAGCAAGGAGACAGTAGAGAAAGAACGGAGAAAGAGAACCTCGACTGGCCACGATGTAGGCTGCATCACCTGTATCACCTGTCGTCCCGTTGATCATCGACTTGCTCGAGCGGGCGCCAGCAGCGTCTCCATTCGTCCCTGTCGCGTGCCAGAGTGGTCCAATGGATCCTCCTCGCTCGAGGGACACGAAAAGCGTCATATCGGTCGTTCAGGGCTTTCACGAAGAAGTCCGACCAACGCGTTGGTGGGCGTCCTGGTGTTCTTTTGACATCCTGCGGAATCCAATCTGTGACGGCTCTCGTCCAGCGGGTGTCTGCGAATCGCATCACATGGCCGGCTCACCTAATTTTCGACGACTTGGCCCATGCGACAGCGTCTCTGATCTTCGAACGTCGGCGAAGCTCGGAACTCCGGAGGCCTTCTCTCACTTGCGTGAGTCGTGTCACTCCGAGCATCGTCCTCTCGATTCCACGCTGCGCGACGCTGATCGCGTGTTCATCCTGCTTTCGTATAACCCAGGTCTCTGAGGCGTATGTTAGGGCAGGAAGAACAGTGGAGTCGAATAGGTGGCGCGGAGTCGGACGTTCTTCATTTTCTTCACGACTTCTTCGACGCTCTTGAAAGCTCCCCAAGCCGCTCGTTTCCTCCTGCTCAGCTCTGGTGCTAGGTCGTTGGCCATGTTGACTTCTCGACCCAGATACACATAGCTGGAGCATTCGGAGACGTTCGTTCCGTTGAGCGAGAATGGGGCATCAGAAACCCATCCGTTCTTCATGAACATCGTCTTCGTAAGATTCAGCTGCAGTCCAACGCTTCCACATATGTACACGATCGAAGACGGCCAGCATTCGTTCCGCCTGACTGATGCTCGGTGTTATGAGCACGATGTCGTCAGCGAAGCGAAGATGGTGCAGTTGCCGGCCGTCGACTTTCACTCTCATGTCTTCCCATTCTAGTTCGCGCATGACGTTTTCGAGGGTGGCGCTGAAGAGCTTCGGGGATATGGTATTCCCTTGTCGAACCCCTCTCTTCACGTCAATGACGACGTCGTTGTAGAATGGTGAGATCTTGGTCGTGAATCCACTGTACAGCTCTCGAAGGACTCTGATGTACTGAGTAGGAACGCCCTGGATGAGCAAGGCTTCCATGACCGCTTCAGTCTCGACGGAGTCGAATGCCTTCTTCAGGTCGATGAACGTAAGGCACAGCGGCAGCTTGAACTCTCGCGACACTTCGATGAGCTTCGTGATGGTGTGTATGTGGTCGATCGTGCTGAATCCTCTCCGAAATCCTGCTTGTTCGCATGGCTGTCCTTCGTCCAGCGTTCTACTAATCCTATTCAGGATGACTCGAGTGAACAGCGTGTAGACTACGGACAACAGGCAGATCGGGCGATAGTTGCCAATGTCGTGCGCGTCTCCCTTCTTGAACAGCAAGACGGTCTTGCTGGTCTTCCACTGAGATGGAACCTTGCATTCGGATAGGTAGCGTGTGAAGAGCCGCGCCAAGGTGTTGATGAGCGCTGGCGGGAGGTTCTTCAGGTGTTCAGCTCTGATCCTGTCGGAACCGGGTGCTGTACGTTTCTTCACCGACGAGATGGCGTGTCGGATTTCGGAAGAGAGAACAGAGGGGACGACGCATCCATCCTGCGGAAGATGGCATGGGGGCAGGTGGACGTCGCTATCGAAGAGATAGGAGTAGAAGTCGTGGATGACTTTCTCCATGGTTCTTCTGGAAGAGGTGATGGTTCCGTCAGGACGTCGGAGAGCGGTCATCTTGGTCTTGAAGTTGGCGAAGTTCCGGCGGGCATTGCGGATGCTCAGCCCTGCCTCTGCTGCTTCAGCCAACACTTCCGCCCTTCTCTCCTTGAGATCTTCCTTTACCGCCGCTCTGCATAGTTTCTGATAACCGCACTTGGAGCCTTGCCGTAAAGAAAGCCACCGCGCCTTATTAGAGTTTTCCTAGTAAAGTTGTTCTGGATTTTTTTCAAGTAATGCAATATCCTTTTTGTGGGGAAAAAACAACCGTTCCGCATTCCGAAATAGGACGAGTATAGGTTTTGTAGGCTATGATAAGAACCTTGCTATCCTTTGTTGTGAGGGCTTTTAATGTGTGGTACGTTCGAGCAAAAGCAGACCTGAACAACTCTTTGTAGTGTGGGTGAAAGTCTAAAGCCTCAGTGCATCGGAATGGAAGGTCCTTAATTTCATTGACTATTGCTGTTAAACCGTCGATATGTTGTTTGTGGTTGTAAGGGAGCTGCCCTATTCTTATGTGAAAGCCTTTATTCTCTGACAGGGGCAGTTGCCACTCCTCGGACCACTTAACCAGACCGTCAATTACTTCTTGCAGTTTAACTGCATCGCGAGACCTCTCATTTTCAATATAAAGTTTGAGATCATCCGCGAGGTAGACTTAGCTTTGGAATTGATGAGCAGTTTACTTATGTCAGCTCCATAAGTGTTGAGAAGTATAGGGGAAAAGAGATGAATGGTAAGACGATCTTGCCTGCGCGAGATCTATCATTAGGGTTAATGTGAGGTCTCCTACGAGGACTTGAAACCCTACAGGCTTTTGAAGAAGCTATATAAGGAGCTAATAGTAAAGACTCTTGACGTTCATTGGGGTCAGTACACATACCAACAGTTTTCGTAACACGTTGCTAACAACAGCACGTTTTATTAGCAGAGGGGTGTGCAGACCTTGCGTGAACCAGGATCTTTTAGAGCTTGTTTTCCGATACTATTCTACGCTAACTGCTCCAATTTTGGCCATTGTTGGAGATATTTCGGCGAGCAAAGCGTTAAAGGCACTCTGTATTTTTAATGGAAATCCAGTATTGAACATCCGAAATGAGTGTCGGTCCATTACGAGTGACTTTCTGTCCGTTCGCGTCTCATTGTAACTGTAGAATGATCGGTCGGCTGCAGTAAGCCCCATTCGTCCCTACTGGCTAACTGACATGAGCGAACATCAGCCCTTGCGGTGGGTCCAGTTGGTGAGTTCGTTTCTCCCACTCGTCCCTCCTTTGTGGTCGTAGAGTAGGTTCGAAATGTTAGGGTAGTCAAGGCGCTTGATTGTGTGAAGCGCAAATAAAACTGAAGCAACCTGTTCAGGCCTCTGAAGATGACGAGAAGTCGAAATGTCAGGCCCTGCTAAATAAAGATCCACCTAAAAACCTCGTGTTGGCACAAAGAAACCCAACTGACTAGCCACTTACAATGCCGAGGTTTGAAGAAGAGAGAAATTGGAGATTATCAGAAAAGCAATCAGCATTCTATTCACAAAGCCGTATTTGAAGCAAAATGATCTGATTATGAAATTTGTTGCGGAATTTTTAGGATATTCTATAATGTGCTCCGACATGCCTATCGGCGTGCTTTGCACTTGCGCTCTTCTCGCGGCTTTGCAGCATCACTATTCTACGGAAAATAGCATTGTAAAACATGAAATTACTAATATCTACGATCTAGGATCTGCTGCGTGCTTCACTGGCATCAAGCCGTTCATCACTTCCGTGCATTCATCATAGACATTCTCTCCGTACCGGCCATTAATGTCATTGATTTGTGCTGCGCAGTACTTCTGTCCCTTAGGTTGCTCATCCACAACCGTTCTCATGCTCAAGAGCTGGCGTTCCCAGGTATCGTTGAGATGCCTTCTGAAGCCAGCTTCCACCTCACTCGTTTCTTCTTACAGGAGCTAACTGCTGGTCCGCCTTTAATGATCTTCCCTCCCCTCTTTAGTCCTCCATTTTCCTGTTCCCAACTTCTGCGCACTTCTTTGTATCCACTATTGACTCTGAACCCCTACTTGACTCTTCTTGCTGGTTTTCCCGTCCTGGCCTTTCCTCCAGGTTGTTCCTTTCTTTCCTTGTCGCTCTACTGGTCTACCTTAGAGGCCCCCTTACTGCCCTTCTCCCCACCTCCTTAGTGGTCCACCCATGCTTGCGGCAGACGTCAGTGACCGTATCCAGAATCAGGGCGCTTGTTGAGCGACATGGGGGCCGTCTTTTGGATCCAGAAGCTCAGAAGCGTTCGCAGTCGCTGCTGTGTCGAGCATAATGAGGCTATGCATATGGCAGATCCCTTGTTCTCCGTATGAAATTCCTTACTGGCCCCTTCTTGTTGGATCCCCGTCCGGCCTCGAGGTCTCTTCTTACAGGTGGATTCCTCACTCCCCCCCCCTTGGGGTCCTGCTTACTACTCTACGCCAATTGCGTAGTCCTCCCACGCTCACGATACGACGACGGCGAGCAAACGTCCATTGCACGACATCGGTGTCACATCTTCAAATCCGGTCACACTTAATGGTAATGGATCTGCTGATCATCCTTACTACTCCCCTCTCCCCCTGATTTATAACTCCCTACTGGGCCCTCCTTATTGCCTAAACCCTTCTTGGTGCCACCTCCTGGCCTGCTTCATTGGTCCCCTTATCAACCCCCCTCTCCCGACCTCCTGCAGGTCGCTCCCTCCTGATCGCTGTCGGTTCTCCACCCTCAAGGTCCCCTTTCTACTCTCACCCCTTCAGTAGTCTTCTCATGCTAATGGCACGATGTCGGCTTCTGAATCTGGACATTCAGAAACGCACGAGGTGCTGTTGTGTTAAGCAGTAAACGGCTGCGCTTTTCCTGCTGCAGCAACATACTACCTTCAATAGCAAATTTTTCCCTCTGTGTAGATGACGAATCGTATCTCACTTAGGTTAGATCACTCAAACGTCATCGACAGCTAACTATTATATAGTGGTAGATAGTGGTAGATAGATAGATCGCTCGTCGTAGGACGACGATGTCTCCTCTTCTGACACCCGACGCTTATTACGTGACGTAGGGGACCCGGCTTCTGGATGTTGAGTTCTGAATGCGACCGGTCGTCGTACGACGACGGTGTGACCTCTGCTTCCTTCCTTGTCGCTTCTTCTGACTCCAGACGGTTGTAATTCAACAAAGTGGACCCGCCTTCTGGCGCTCAGAAACGCGCACAGACGCCGTTGAGTCAAGCAGGAGGAGGCTACGCGTCCTCTGCTGAAACAACATCCCATGTTAAACGGCAAACGTTGCCCGTGCGAGGTACGCAGAGGCGTCGCAAGGGGTTCCATGAGTTTGTTGACCTCAATGAGGTTTATCTGAGACAGGATTCTGACCTGCGTAAGGTACGCTTCATCATCTGCAGAGCGGGCAGCTAACTCAATTATATAGTGGTAGATACCTCAATTATGTAGTGGTAGATAGCAATTTTCTATGAAATGGTTTGAGCTAGAAAAAAATTCACCAGAGCTACTGAATCTGTAAAAACCTATAGAGCTAACAAAAGTTGCATTAAGGCAGCATAAAGTTTCAAAAAGTGAACTGGAAACAGATGTGACTTATCAAATATCGTCGAGCATCAATAACATGGACAGCAATCAAAAGAATTGTGAAACTCCTCACCTTAGCGTGTTTTAGTTGAATCGATGAGTTTGGATCCATAATTAAAAGGTTATCGAATTCAATAGATCGATTGCGTCCTCGAAGGTGGTCTGGATGGTGACACCAGTAGGTGGGTCCGAGGATATCTAACGATTCAAAGAATGACCTGGCTTGACCACGTTCAAGCGTTCACAGTCCGGAAAAAAGATCAAGGCAGAAGAAAAAGAAGACGTGGGCACTGACACACAAGAACGCACAACGTTCATCACGGTGTTCGGTTTTGCTTCGTTACGCACATGGTCTTAAAGGGCACTGGACGGAATTGCTGATTGTCAAGAGCATCAGGTTCCAGACCATCAATGAAGTCGACGTTGGTGCTCAGCGATCACTATCGCTCGTGACTGGAGAAGGTGAAGTTCTAGCGACACAGGAGACTAATGAGAAATGGAAAAAGCCTTACTCCTCCTCTTGCGAGGTTTGACGAACATCTTTGTTTCACTAAGGCTTGCAGCGCAGTAGGAGGAGGTGCCGGCTGTGGTATGCACCCAGCACCAGGCTATTGATTCGGATTTCCCACCCAGGTTTTGCTTGCATGATTTTGCAACCAATGCTTCCTTCCTTCCGGGTTCGTCGATGAATTGGTAACATACTTGGCTGGGAACGATAAGTGAATGAATTGTTTATCGGCTGACCACTGCCGCTGACTGTATAGGCCAAATACCCAATCGAACCGCCCTCACGACATCCCGTAGAAGCAGAATGCTTGGCGCATCACAAATCATACGCTCAGAGAACAGGAACAAAGAAAGAAGTACGGGGTTCCGAAGAGGACCTGCAGCAGGATGTTAGCATATGTCATTGGCTCTTCATAGCCCTCAGCTGGAGTGCGAACAAGCGATTTTGCTGATAGCTACAATACCGGCCTTAACTTTTGGTCACTGGGCGGAAAAAGCGAAGAAACCGCCTTTTCCGTCGCTTTTCTGTAGCGCTCTTCAAATTGAGCGCATTGTAAATCGAAACACATATTCGTGATCAGCACCGAGCCCTCTTCCCGATGAGCTGAAAACCGCATAGCGAGCGCCTGAAATGTAATTCAGTGACCTAATTTCTGCCCGACGCGGCTGACCTCTGTGCTCACGGGAGATAATTACACCCACAGCTTCCAAGTGGCTAATGACGGAAGAGATTCGGCCTTTTAAAGCCTAGTTTCTACATTATATACATAATCATACATAGTTTTCTAGATTCCCTAGTATTTCACGATCACAATGATCTACTTTCTTAAAGGATCCGACAATTTAAGTGCTGTTATTTTCAGAAAATGTCTCCGCTTTGGAGAACACTAATTTCGGCATATCAAGCTTGTATGTGCTTACACTCGTTTGTTACGTTGGAGACGAGAGTGGAAATAAAACTGCGAAGTTGGAACCTTTAGGGTTGAAATCGTTAGCAATTGTACGCTGCCAAAGTATGACACTTCTTCGTAGTTAGCCATACACTTTTCGCGTCAATAGAGTGGGCACAAAATGGTTTCTTTGAAGAAAGAAACATAGGTATTTGGAGGTTTATGAAAACACCTTATAGTCCCCCATAGGTAGGATTTCGACTGGCCTGGAGGACATTTTGGCCACGCAGTTACAGAGCAAACTCACCTCAAATGCTAACTGAGTGGCATTTTAAAAAATGTCCAAAAACTGAAAAATCGTCTACGAGACCATTCCCCAGTTAATTCTGACTCGAAGGGTAGCTCGATTTCAAATTTTCGTTCATTTTTACCGGTTTATCACGAGTCAAATGTACCATAGCCCTGGTCGGGACCTAGATTAGTTCCGGAGCCAGTCCACTCTCCTGCCTCTGTGACCCCTCGCGCCGTAAATCGCCTAACTAGAGTTTTCACATTTCCGGTGCCGCGGCACCATATTGATCCTTCCAAACGAGGGTGGGGTAGAATACGCGGCGCACACCAAACAAGGTTTTGCCAACTACGAACTCTCCCTTATACTTATATGCTTGTATTTTTCATTTCGCATTTACGCTTTGACATTGTTTAGATGCGTGGCGCATCCCAGAAAAACTGCTCGAATTCGCTTCACTTTCACAACGCCTTTAAAATCGCCCTTCAAACTCATTCATTTCTGTTTCACAGTTGACTTGCATTCGATTTTTACTATAGTTTTACCTACTTTTACTTTATTATTTATTTTTCCTAGAGCGAAATCTAATTTTTGTGTGACATATGCTATATATAAAACATAATAAAGGATAAAGGATAAAGGACGGCGTTACTCAATCCCTTCTGGGATGCGCCAGCGCATTCTACTTCTACGGGATGTCGTGGAGGCAACATGAATGCGTATTTGGCCATACAATGACTTGCGGTGGCCAGCCGATGAACAAATCAGCGCTTTATCCTTCCCAGATGAGCGGCTCATTGAGAGTTGTGGAGATCAGCGGGTAGTCCTAGTGCGGTTTGAAAAGAATTCGACTTGATGGGTTTACGCAGACGCCCTTTGTTTACAGCAGTTGATCTTTCCGGGAGCGATTTCCCTCAGTTGCCCTTCTAAGCGGAAAGGAACTGCTGATACCATTTTTAATAATTTATGCAGTTAGGAGTGAACCTGCTGGTGATTTCCTGAATGTGCTTGACCCGCGTCGATGGGTTGCTGCCGAGCTTGAACTAATTGAAAATGAAATCACACACTTTTTCACTTTGAGTGGTCATCGTTTTAGTGAATAAAACTTTTCAACAGAGCAAGGAAAATTAACGATTCATAATCCAAGAATGATTGCTAGGCAACAAGCTTTCAAATACAGTATAGCACTTCAGCAGATTCACCTTGAGTTCCAGAAAAAATAGAAATGTTGCAAAATTCATGACTCAACCTAATATTAAATACACGGCTGTGAAAGTCTAAAAACAGCGGGCCACCCTAATTTCTTTCCCAGAATCCAGTAAAATTCTTCGAAAAGTTGTAAATTAAAACGTTAAACACGAATAAATAAATAAATAAATATATATATATATATACAATGAGTCTGCGGAAGAATTTCTAAGCGCGCTTTGGCTAGGGTAAACACATGGAATAGACAAAGGAAAGACCTCTCTCTATGTCTAGACCTGCACCTACATGGAACAGTATTGAGCTCGGATTTACAAGCAAATCAATGGTAGCACTCCATACAACAAATAAGCGACACAAAATGCAGGTCGCCGTTAATCCATCCCTTTGTGACGATCTAAATACTTCCACGGAATGTGTAGAGGTTAACTGAATGCGTAATAGGTCTGCACAATGACTTGCGATGGCGAGCCAATGGACAACTCAGTGGTTTATCCTTCTCAGAAAATTCTGGAACCAATTTACCGACCCCAAAGGGATCGAAAGCTGGGTTAATATGGGCAGGAAATTCGAACCAGGAACCTGGAATCGAGTGCACACGACAACTGGTACCTCCTCCGACTGCGCAACCACGCGACCGAGATACAGTTGACAGTCTCAGAAGCCGAGGCTGGACTGCTATTCGACACATACTCATATCCATCAAAGTATCCCATGACGCTGAGAGATTTCAAGGCGGAGAGGCTTAGTTGCGCTGCAAGGATGAACTTATGTGAACCCGTTTGACTGCTTCGTTAGTTGCTGACTGCTCAGTAGGTGGTAGAATGAGTATTGCGATATCCAAATTTTAAGGGAGTATTATAAAGCCTTGTTGTTACTAGAAAGGGGCAACCAAAAATCGGAACAATTGACAGAATTAATCTTTCCTTTTTCCACCACCTGAAGTGAGGTGAAGTTATGTCTATGTTTGCCAATTGAGCAAATTTTTGTGTTTCTCACTCCCTTGTTTATTCGTTTTTTATTTATTTGTTTTGGGTGCGTGGACAACCAAACCTTTCATCCTTCCAGGGTCTGTGAAATGGTACCAGACTTGTTTGGGAAGGATAAATAGCTGATTAGTTCATCGGCTGGCCACCGCAAGTCACTGTATACTCCAAATACACATTCAGCGCTCCTCCACGACATCCTTAGAAATAGAATGCCTGGCGTACCTCAAACGGGAATAAGCAATGCCGTTCTTTACCTTAACCCTTATGTACAATATTAAAATTTTGTGACTGTTTCAGTGGAGTAAACTTTTTTCCACAGGAAATATTAACGTGGCGCTACCCACTCAATCTTCATGTTCATCTCGGTGTACTAGTTCTTGTTCTAAGCCTTTTGCTTAAAGTAAATGTTTAAAAGAGCAAGTAGTAAGGAGCTATTCATTTTTAATGGCGAAACGATTCTACATAGATAACATTTACACTGGCAATCGTGTGAACATCGCCTCACACTGATCAACTGCACGGCGTGATCTTAAAATTGAACTAGCACTAAACCTGACGCACAGCATTTCAAGGCCTTTTGTGTGCTCATTGTTGGGCATCGGTCACGGTCTTCTTAATTTGTTCGCTTGTTTTACGGTCTGAGCTAATAGGTTGTGACGTTGTGATGAACTTCCGCCTTAGATAGAACTGGAATCTTTCGCATTCGAAGCGAGGTAATCGCACTACACCACCGTACTCCATCCATAGTCACCATATTCTCTTGAAGTCTCCAACTCCTATCAGCCACCCAAGTTCACTGAACAGGGGACTGAAGCCGATGTAGAGTTTCGTGCTTCCTTGAGTCTGCAGCTTGAGACTGATTTATGACTCAACCTAATATTTACAAGCAACCCATTAGGATGAGCCACGCATTCATTCCAATACTGTTACATAACTTCTTTTGCATATCCTGGTGGCGCCCTCAAAGGAAGTTTCTCCTCTATAACTACACCAGCGTCGGTCGCCGGCTCGGCCCGCGGGCCACGCTAGGAAAGTAGCCTAGCTGCGCTCATCCCAAACAACTTCGAATGGGAGAATCTTTCAGCCCACAGCGAAGAAGCAAGCATATGGCGCAATAAAAGATGAGATCGCGCTACGCACTCCAAAAGTTCACCGCAGCTTTTATTTGATTGACAGTGTAAATGCCACTTATGAACGACTAAAGTAGGGGTTTGTGTGTTCCTTACTGATGTGTTTATTGTTTAATTTACGCTATCAATCAAATAAAAATCGAACCTCTTGGAAGAGTGCCCAAGCGATAAATAGGAAGCATGGGTGGGCCGGAGAAACCGATCCATGCGCTCAAACCAGCGAACTTCGAATGGGAGATTTGCACAGCTCACAGCTAAGAAGCAAGCATATAGCGCACTAAAAGATGAGATCGCGCCATGCACTCCAAAGTTCACCGTAGCTATTATGGGATTGATAGTGTAAATGGCACTTAGATGAACCACCATGGTGGGTATATACAGGGTGCGTAAAAAGTATTGACGCACCTACATTTTGTTTCAGCTCCAGCTTTCTCTTTCTACCTCTCTAGGTTTTTGTGTGTTATTTTTGTTTCCTGTATTGTGCTCAAAAAACACTCACGAAAAAAAACTGATGAAACATGACCATCGTCGCTACTGTGGCCCTTTTTGTCTGTTACCCAAAGAGCTGAATATTTCCTTAACAAGAGAATTAGGCGCTCTTCGAAACGGTTGGTGAGGAAAGAGGTCAGCAACCTAAACGTCAGCCACGGCTCTGTTATAACAGAAAATGATTACAATATGTTTAAGCACGATAACGTTCAAATCCAAAATTATCAATCTCTGTCCGATAACGGCAAACAGGTAACGCGCACAGGTGTGGACAGCTTCTCAGACGAACACAGCTTAAACATGAATCCGCTGGATTACTCTTTTTAGGCGATTTTGGAGAATGAGGTCTGGGCTACTTTCAACAGAAGTGACCAGTCGCAGAAGGCTGCCCTGTTAAAAGCACGGGACGAAATCAATGCGAGTACTTGCGGCGCGTGCTCATGAATTTTTCCGCCGTTTTCGCTCCTGTATTCACAGTAAAGGAGCCGATGTCAATTACGACTTATTCTGTCGTGTTTGCAAGATCATTTTCCATATTTCTGAAATGAATATTTTAAAACTTACTGCGCAATATTATTTCCACAACCGCCATTTACTGCGTCAATACTTTTTATGCACCCTGTATGTGTTCCTCACTATTGTATTTGTTCTTTAACTAACGATATCAAGCGAACAAAAATAATCTTGCAGCTCAAGGGGAGAAGCAAGCATTTAGCGCACTAAAAGATAAGATCGCGCGATGCACTTCAAACGACTTTCAAACTTGTCTCGCATTTAAGTGGTCTCAACGACACTCCGTAGGACTTTACCATGCAAAGATAAAAAACCAAGCAAGAGCTCTCTAACCCAGCCCTTTATACTCTACGATGTAATTTTTATGAAACGGTAATTTAATTCTAATACATTTTGAGATACATCAGTGAGATCCAACTAGTTTCTTGAGACCCATCCTAGAGGTATAAGGAAATGGGATTTTTCACTGTGAGTCCAGGACACAGTCACAATTTCACTGAAGTACCGGGCTAATCTAGCTACGATGGTGGCAGGCTCAAAGGTGTTTATCTACTACCTAACTAAATTAAGTATTGCATGCCATGCTTCCGACATTCATCCAATGTTATCTAAGTGCCATTCTAGGACTTTCTTCCATGAGATGTACTGTTGGTGAGAAATAATAAAGGATGATTGTGAGAACGAAGGCGTGAGTTTTGAAGGCGTTGTGAAAGTGAAGCGTATTCGAGCAGTCTTTCTGGGATGCGCCACGCATCTAAACAATGTCAAAGCGTAAATGCGAAATGAAAAATACAAGCGTCTAAGTATAAGGGAGAGGTCGTAGTTGTCAAAACCTTGTTTGGTGTACGCCGCGTATTCTACCTCACCCTCGTTTGGAAGGATCAATATAGCGCCGCGGCACGGAAGTGTGAAAACTCTAGTTAGGCGATTTACGGCGCTCTCAGATGGCACGAGGGGTCACAGAATCAGGAGAGTGGACTGGCTCCGGAACTAATCTAGGTCCCGACCAGGGCTATGGTACATTTGACTCGTGATAAACCGGTAAAAATGAACGAAAATTTGAAATCGAGCTACCCTTCGAGTCAGAATTAACTGGGGAATGGTCTCGTCGACGATTTTTCAGTTTTTGGGCATTTTTTAAAATGCCACTCAGTTAGCATTTGAGGTGAGTTTGCTCTGTAACTGCGTGGCCAAAATGTCCTCCAGGCCAGTCGAAATCCTACCTATGGGGAACTATAAGGTGTTTTCATAGACCTCCAAATACCTATGTTTCTTTCTTCAAAGAAACCATTTTGTGCCCACTCTAATGATGCGAAAAGTGTATGGCTAACTACGAAGAAGTGTCATACTTTGGCAGCGTACAATTGCTAACGATTTCAACCCTAAAGGTTCCAACTTCGCAGCTTTATTTCCACTCTCGTCTCCAACGTAACAAACGAGTATAAGCACATACAAGCTTGATATGCCGAAATTAGAGTCCTCCAACGCGGAGACATTTTCTGAAAATAACAACACTTGAATTGTCGGATCCTTTAAGAAAGTAGAGTTAGAAAGTTGTGACCGTGAAATACTAGCGAATCTAGAGAACTATGTGTGACTATGTGTATAATGTAGAAACTAAGCTTTAAAAGGCCGAATCTCTTCAGTCATTAGCCACTTGGGAGCTGTGGGTGTAATTATCTCCCGCGAGCACAGGGGTCAGCCGCGTCGGGCAGAAATTAGGTCACTGAATTTCATTTCAGGCGCTCGCTATGCGGTTTTCAGCTCATCGGGAAGCTGGCTCGGTGCTGATCACGAATATGCGTTTCGATTTACAATGCGCTCAATTTGAAGAGCGCTAAAGAAAAGCGGCGGAAAAGGCAGTTTTTTCGCTTTTTCCGCCCAGAGACCAAAAGTTAAGGCCGGTATTGTAGCAAAAAGCGGAATGTGGAGATGCGGAAGAGGAAGAGGGTGAGAGAAAGGAAGGGAGAGAGCACGAAACGAAGAAGATCTAGCGCTGGGTTTGGAGATGTTACCTCAAGACAATATGGTTTCTATACATTTATATTAGGTCGTTGCATATGAAATAGCCGATTTTCACTGAAAACTTTGACAGATCATAACTTTGCTTGGAAGCAATTTTATTAAACGATGTAAGGAACGTTACAATTAGTACAGTTTTCCCCACGCGAAAGTTGCTTAGACGTTCGATCTTTGCAAAAATCAGAACTACGAGAACTACTAGAACATAAGAAGTCATTTTTGACATCAACTTGGTTGCTAAATTTTTTATCCTTCACACGACGATCTAAGTGCTTGAAGAAATAACAGTCGGTAGGAAACAGATCTGACGATTATTTATTTATTTATTTATTTGCACATAAATGCGCACAAAATTCTAGAATACAAGAAATCCATGGACACAATGTGATTAGTAACACAATATGGTTTAAAAAAACGAGAAACCTTAGCAAAGCAAAGCTGAACAGCGTTACGTGCAAATTGGAGGAAAGCGAAAAAACTGTTGAGAAGAAAAAACAAGGAGAAGTGAATTATTTTGACACAGGGCAAAGAAAAAAATTTGGGAGTGAGGGTTGATTAGTAGTGCTATTGATGGAGAAAAGCAGTGGCCCGCCAAACACTGCAAGTCGTAATTGAAGACGGCTCCGGATACCAACTTAGTAGGTCCGTCAACTCCATCACTCCATCAACACCCGCGTAACGTGTGGTGTAGGAAGAGGGAAGAAAGCGAGATATCCTAGAGTTAGATAGGAGAGCAAACAGAAACTGCCATGAAAGAAAAAGATAAAAGCAGAAAAGTGGGCAGAAAAGAAAAAGAAAACGGAAAATTTTGAGTACAAAGTAGAAACAAATAGGAGCATGAATTGAAAACAAATAACGTGAGAAAACAAATACGCCAAAGCAACATGTTTACTTGTGTGAAGCCAAGGCATGACAGAGCTACGAAGAGGCTAAGGAGAAGGAAGGACTGCAATGTTGCCCTTAAGAAATATCAGTGAGGTGTAGTGTTGAAGTGTTGGTCTACTTTCCTCAACCTTTTTCGAAAAGCAAAAGTATTCGGTAACTCTAAAAGGCCTGGAGGTAACATTTGTAACCAACTAGCACCTCGGTAAAAAAGAGAGCTAAACAGAGTTTTTCTCTCTCTTAATAGTGGTATACTGGAAGCGGTAGCTATTACGATGACCTAATGTAGGCAAAAAGATCCAGTACTTACAGGGTTTAAGTCAAGACTCTCCTTTAAGGACCTTGAAGCAAAAAAAAACTAAATCGTTGAATACGCGTCTAAGAAGACTTTTAAGGTTAAAAAGTTTAAGTCTCTCTTGATAATTTGGGATTGCCCTCATATCACCCGAACTTGATGCACATCTGCTAAATAGAATCCTAGTGAAAGACTTCTGAACCTTCTTGATTTTGGTCTGGAGCCTTTTTAAGGAAGGACCCCAAACCTGCGAACAGTATTCCAATATAGGGATTACATAAGTCTTATATAAACTAATCAGTACGGAGCTGTCATTGCATTTTATGTTTCTATAAATCAAATGCATAATAGAGAATGCTTTTCGCACTATATTATTGATATGCTTCTCAAACTTCAATTCGTGATCAGTGAGAATGCCAAGATCGCGGACACCAGGCACAGAAAGCAGCTCGTAGTCGTTGACTTTGTAACCCAATGAAGGGGCATTGCCAATGTGGAAAACTGTTGTTTTAGACAGACTGACCGGAATTTGCCAAGCATCAGCCCATTCCAACATATTGCCAATGGACTGAGTTAATGCTTGGTGCACAAATCTTTTGTTGTCACCGTTGTATGCCCCATAAATCTTTATGTCGTCAGCATACATCTTACCTCAACATGAGAGCTTGTGGCTAGCGTCGAGGGCAGGTCAGAGGTGTAAGCAAGAAAAGGGTAGCCGACAGTACTCCTCCCTGTGGTACTCCACTTTGGCAATCATAGCATTTCGAAAATAAGCTACCAACTTGAACGCACATATGCCTCCCACCTAAATAAGAACGTATTCACTTTAGAAGGAACAAAAGAATTTCATTTTGGTATAGTTTGCTTAAAAGTTTTTGGTGATTGACCTTGTCAAAAGCTTTGGACAAATCGAAATAAATTAATCAACGGAATCTCCATTGTTCAGTGCACGGTTCCAATCAAAAGGCAGTCAGAAAGCTGAGTGGCGGTGGAAGCGCCTGACGCTTCCACCGCCACTCAGCTTTCTGACTGCCTTTTGATTGGAGTGATGCTGTTCGTACGAAATCGAAATACTTCTAGATAGACAGGCCAGCAACTTATCTCTGACAATGCTTTCAATCACTTTTATTGGGGTCGGAATAATACGTATCGGCCGAAAGGAAGAACGCAACTCAGGCCTAGGAGTTTTGGAATAGCAGCAATGCTTGACTCTTTAC
The DNA here is from genome assembly GCA_947359475.1 of Heligmosomoides polygyrus bakeri. Taxonomy (NCBI): domain Eukaryota; kingdom Metazoa; phylum Nematoda; class Chromadorea; order Rhabditida; family Heligmosomidae; genus Heligmosomoides; species Heligmosomoides polygyrus. The sequence continues at coordinate 18,834,844 of OX375866.1, read as the reverse complement.
AAATTTCAGGAACTTCACAGAAAACTAAGGAAACATTGAAAATTATGGCTAAAGGCTTACAAAAAGACTGAGCACATTTTTTGTAAACTATTTGTGGGATTCCGTCAAAAAGTACTGACGTAGAAGCCTTCAGTCGCTTCAGAATTTTTAGTACTTCCGTGACCTGTATCACAAATTCACCGGTATGATATTCTGGACAATCGGGAGTATTTTTTGAAGGAATACCTCGTTAAACTCAGTACTATCAAGGAATATGCTGGATGTGGCAGTCTATTCATCCATTTTCTAGGCAACAATTTTTGAGACGTGCGGACCAGGGATAAGTGGAACTTCGGTTTTCTGATTTTCTGGCCATTTTAAGCAATTTTTTTCTGTTTTCTGGGAATATGGCCACAAATTGGCCAGAAGATAGAAAATAGAGCTGCAAACAAAATTATATCACAGAAATTCAATAAAAAGAATACAAAAGGCATCATAGAATCATGAGTTTTGTTCCAACATTATGTTTGGGAGTATTTTAAATTGCAAGTGTGTTGCGTTTTATATGTGCTCGTGCAGGAGTTGCGGCATACACTCCGTGCACTATGTTGCTTTGTTTGTTTGACTGATTGCGTAAATGCCGCTCCATCATAAGGCACTTCTTGACTTCCGAAATTTGGCTTCGTACACTTTTCGATTTTAACAGTAGTTTGGACCATCCACGATTACTTACAATTTTATATAAAGGCTACAAAACTTGTGTTCTTAGGGACATTTAATTATCTATTGACTAACCGCTTGTTCTTGAGCTACTTTGGGTAGGATTATTCTCCACCTTCGGTTTAAAAATTGAAATTTTTTGTCCGATTATTCCGAATAATCGCTTATCGCAGAGCCTTTGGCAGACTGCTTTTGATTCTTGCTTAGCTTTTGCTTGTTAAAAATCAGGAAGAGACAGAAAAGTTTAGTCATTTGATTTGATGATGTGATGAGGTAGTGGATACATGAAATGCTTCAACCATAACCCCGTAGCACCTGTCGTCTCATCGATCATTAAGTTGTTCAAACGAGCACCAGCAGCGTCTCTATTCGTCCCTCTCGCGTGTCAGAGTGGTCCAATGAACCGTCCTCGCCGCTCGAGGGACACAAAGAGCGTCATAACGTTCCTTCAGAGCTTTCACGAATAAGTCCCACCAACACATTATTGGGCGTCCTGGTTTCCTCGTGACATCCTGCGGAATTTAGTCGATGATGGCTCCTGTCCAGCAGGTGCTTCCGAATCGCATTACGTGGCCGGTCCACCTATTTTCGACGACTTGGCCCATGCGACAGCGTGAGGAACAAAGCAGTTACAAGAAAAAGCGTTTTTTTCCATCTCTTTTTCTATTCTTTTCTTTTGCTAATCTTTAGTTTTTTCTTACCTTAAAAAAATCAAGGCATAGCCTCAAAAGTGCTTATCGAAAACCAGTGATGGCCTCGAAAAAAAAAGCAGTTTTAACTTTTTTCGTCCAGTTTAAACTACAACCAAAATATTTTAACACGAACAAATAAATATGAATTGAAATGTTTATGCTCATAAACATTACCATACTCATAGTTGAACAACACAAACGGAGAACAATGAATCAAGCAAGAGAAATCAATCAAAAATGACAAGAAAAACGATAAAAATTCTTATGTACACCCAAATAAAACCCTAGAGACGGTTGTGATGATAAAAGGCGCGATGAGTTCACAAAATCGGGAAAAACAGCGAAACAAAATAAAAAACAGACAGTGAAGGGGCGGGGCGGGCGAAGATTCTCAGATTCTCAGCGTGATACACGCGCGTGTGAGCGCGCGCGCGACTTTGGCAAGACATGCAACGACCAATCGATCGATATCGATGGGCTCTCTAACGCGACTATAGTCTGAACGGTGTGCGCGTCATCTACGGCTACGGGCGATTCTCTGTACAACGCTGACACGGGTGAAACCATGCCATCTACACGACGATAGCTACACGTGGGCGCGAGTCGGTGTCGTCTCGTCTCTGGCCGAGGCGGATTTCGGCCGCTCCGCTATTCTGGCGAGAGCTCTCAGACGACGATATGGCGTTTCGACACGATTGTTACATATGAACATGGAAGCGGCAAAGCGAAGAAGATCACTCTAACGCATGGTATAGTACAACGGCTACGACGAACAGCTACGCAGCAGCGGCTACACGTAGGAGACGTCCTGCTCGGTGCCCGGGAACAGGTCGCCGACGTTGTGGAGACTGATGATGTGCCCCGAGTCTTTGGCGCACTCCTTGTCATAGTTTGACGGCGAATCGAGCTCCTGACTCGTGTATTCTGGAAGAGATTTTACGTGGAAGTAGGAAGGAAGCCGAGAAAAAACAACGGATAACTAGGATAATGGCAAATATTCTCCATTTTCACGTTGATTTAAACATTTTTCAGAATAAACCGAAACGGCTACAAAACTATATATAAAGTCTAACGAGTGAAGGTTCTGAAGCGTATTTCTGAACGGAGAGAGCGAGTCGTAAGATACAGCTGGAAAATGCGCAGAAAACGCCTAAAAATTGTGTGGACCTCAGAACCCCTCAAATCTCAAGCAGTCGGTTGAAGTGCAAAAGCACCGCAACGCAGAAGGGCCGAACCCCCACCTCCTTCGCATGAATCAACGCCACTATCCACTGCGCCTCGAGCTATTCCCAGGTATTGGCACCGCGGGCATACACAGCGTTGTGAGGCGCCGATTCCGCAGTAACTTAACGGACCCCCTACTTCTTCAGTTGAACGACTTGGCAAAAAAGAAACACATTTTTATACTAATTGAGGGGTGGGGATTCCACCTACATGACTCGCTCTCCCCGTTCCGCTTCAGATCCGTCCACTGTAAAAAGATCAAAACAATATTTCGATTTAAAAATTTGCTACGACCTTCTTCTCCAGCTCGTCATTCACCTGTTCCAAGAAAGAGAACAAGGAACTCCAAGCTTCATATGTTTTGTTTGGTTTTCTAGTCCTAGGTACGGTTCTAGGCATAGATTAATAGTAGCAATTTTGTAGCTTTTTACCTACAAGAAGGTACTGTCCCACGCACTCTTTCAGCATGTTTCTGTTTACCTGATTGATAGAGTAAATACTGCTTAGGCTGCACAGTAAAGATGTGCGTGTCTCCGAAAAATTGCTTCCCCTGCAGCGTTGACTAGGTCGCAGCTACTCCCAAAATCATTTTGCATTGCATGTCGCGAAGGTGAGCAGCATTAGTAGGTGGGAGCGCGCCAGCCAATAACCAAGCAGAGCGCAAACCGAGCATATGCCAGCCGATCAGGGTACCGACTGTACACGTCCTCTCTAAATGGCATGTCCATTTAATGCGGTCTGATTGGGTAGGATGTTCCCATCTCCCAATGCTGCCCGTCTTCGTGACATATACCGCTTTACCTGCTTAAAGAGTGACTAGATTAATTTATTTAGAATGTTTCCTATCGGTGGCGCGTAGAGCGCAATCAGGGTAGTTGCCTTTGCTATAGGATGCACCATACACCAGATTCGTGGTTCGGATTTCCCACACAGGCCAACCTAGCCTAACATCCCTCCGAGATCCTCATCCCGGGATCAATGAAATGTTACCAGACTTTCTCAGAAGGAGAAAAAACCTTGGCATGTTCGTCAGTTTTTTATCCTTTGTCCTCATCCTAGTGTTTATTCCAAAAACTTCGGTTTCGATTTTTTTTTGAACGAGTAAAAGTACTATCGTATTTGCCTAATGAGACAATAGGAAAATCTAAAAATTCAGTTATTCACAAATACAAACTCAAAATAGTACTCAGGTGAAAGAGTAAATGATGGTCGACGTTTAAGGCCACGATCAGTAAGTTATGTATTCAGATGTTGCTTTATAATTTCTAAGACGACTAGGTCTTTGGCGAAGCTCCTCGTATGAAGGAAGAGTCCTGTGCAAAAAAGAAGCGCCTGCAATTTCGCTTGGCTCTTCCAGCGCCGTACTTTATTGTTCTATAGCGAGTATTATACCTTCCTAGTGAAACTTCTGAATACATTGCTAGCCATTCAGGTATGAGGATTGAAATGTTGGCGTACCGCACTGTTACATACTACATACATTTTGAGCGCTTCTAGTTCGATTTCAATAAAAGTGTCCAGTTTGGAAAGAAAATGGTAAGCAAGGAGAAATTCTGTTGCGTTTTGATTGCCTTACAAGAGTCTCAATTTCTGCGAGCCCAAAAGCCTGTTACGTTTGAGGAAGTCAGAAATAAAGGAGGTAAGAACAAGGGACATAGGCGTCGAACTAACGGACTTTGTTCCGGTTGAAGTGATGGATACTCAACGAATTTACCGGACAGGAAACCATTTCTGGGGGTCAGTAGACTAGTAAATTAGGAGGTGTGGAAATTTTGGACACATGGAGACCAACAAGGTCAATGTGACTCATACAGAGGCATTGAAGGCCTTAAAAGCTTGAGTAGCGTTAATACCACGCGGAGATCTCGGAGATTTTCCTTAAAATTCAAAAAAGTCCAAAATATCTTTCCCTTTATTTACTTCAGAGTAAAACCGCAGCTTCTTCCGTGTTCCGATGAAAAGCTAAAGGAATCCAGTAGTGGCTAGCTTCCAGCTAAAGGAATCCAGTAGTGGCTTGCCGGTCATTCATCTGGTATTCAATCTAGATTTGCTTTGGAAATACTCGTAATCTTGCAGAGCATTGGAAACTTGAAGGATGAAGGATAAAGGATAAAGGACGGCGTTACTTGACTTCGGGATGAGCCACGCATTCTTCCTCTAGGGTATATCGTGGAGGGAATTTGAGGGCGTATTTTGCCACTACAATGATTTGCGGTGACGAAGCAATGGACAAGCCAGTACTTTATCCAATTTACCGACCCAGAAGGGATAACGTTGGTAGGTCTGGGAGGGAAATACGAACCAAGAATCTTAAATCGCATTGCACGTGACAGCCAGCGCAGCCACCGACTGCGCTACAACGCGCCCCGTGGGAAATGTGGTAGAATTCTTATGATTTTCATATTATAGAAAAAAGTAGAAGATCGTCTCACAACAGTAAAATGAGTCATTAATTTAAATAAAACAACCAAACTGAAATTGAATTAACCAAATTTATCAATTAGCGCTAGAAAAAGAACAGTTAACAGAGTAAATAACCAACCTTTATGTGACCGCCGTCGCTGAATACACTTGCCGTCTCGACTCCTATCCATAAATAGCTGACCCTTAAAAATATACACCTTTAAAGATAAATTCCAATCCATAAGGGGTAGGAAAAATAGCTGTAAGAAACGCTACGTCCTAGCGTTACAATAGCTTTTGGTCTAAAAAAAGATTTATTCGAATTATTTGCTCACTCAAAACGATTTTCTCAAAATCTTGCCACGAGTGCAGCTGCTCAAGTGGGGTCTAGAGCGGTAGTTCTAGCTCAAAATTCAAGAATTATTCGGCAAATTCACCTTAGAAACATCAACAGTAACATCTGCACATGCGTTCGAGGCAGCGTTTTCTCCAAGAGATCTGCAACAAATTAGATGTTTACAAGAGTTCGAACAATTTTATGCACGACGATGTACCAAAGCTGGGTGAAGATAATTCTGAAACCCCGACGGTCAACTTCGGATTACCTTACGCTTTACGCTGAAGTCGTCGATAGTGAATTTCACCGACAGGTGATAAGAACTTGACCAACTTTTCTCCCATAGTTCAACAGGATCTGTGTCGGCGCGATCAACTGAGCTTCTAGTATAGGATATAGGGGTTCGTTGAAGGACCTCCGCAGTATAGTTGGGCTCTCGAAATTTTTTCGAATATTCGAATGGTTTTGAATGCTGACAAATTTCGAATATTGGAATTCGAACAAATGTGAAAAATGCTATCTTCGAATACTCGAATTCGTATATATTTGAAAAATGCGATTTTTTTTGAATATTCGAATCCAAACGCATTCGAAAACGCGATTCTTTGAATAATCGAGCTCGAATGTTCAAGTTCGGATGAAAATCATTTGAATGCCCATTCGAATAGGTCACTCGAGCATAACTGTACCCCGTACTTACCCTATCAGTGTAGAAACTGTTGATTCCTACATCCCCTTTTCTGTGTCTTAGTCCTCGAAATTTTTTCGTTTTCTTCAATGGCTTCGCGCTCTATTTCTTCCTCAGCACTATCATGTCAGTGCGTCTCAGTACAGTACCCTTCCTTATTTTCATTTAACAAAACCAGATGTTAATTATGGCGGAAGAAAAGTTTCCAGGGAATCAGAAGAAATTAGATATCGTGCAACCGTCACTGTTGCAATGTGACGCAAATACAACTCAAATACACACATTGCGCCTCTTCTTACGGCTCCACCTTAAATCATCCCAGATAGCGACCAACTGGAAGGGCAATTATAGATCACCTATCGAAATTTAGCGGCAGGTAAACGGAACTTTGCTTGAAGCCGAACCAGCCGTTTTGAGCGAGAGTTTGAATTGATTATCATTTCCCCAGAGCGCGTGTGATGCAATCGGAGGGGTGCCCACTGTCGCGTGTACCCGATACCAGGTTAGTGGTTCGGATTTTTCGCTAGGCCAAACAAGAACTCCATCCTTTTGGTGTCGTTCAATTGGTACCACACTTGTATGAGAAAGGCAAGGTGATGTCTTGTTCATCCCATCGCAGGTCATCGTGTGGCCATTCAAATCGCCTCCACGACATCCCGTAGAAGTAGAATGCGCGGCGCATCCCAAAAGGGATTGACCACCGCCGTCCTTAACAATTGATAGTTTATCAGTTTTTTTTGCCCAAAAATACGCTTAGAATTCCCACCATGGAAATTTCGTTGACTTCAGGAGATATACTGATTAGTTTCATCGGTGAACTTTAGATGCCCTTAGAGCGTTTAGGATCATCCGTATTCACCCGCATTTGATCGCAAAGAGTTTCAGAATCAGCATCGCCACAACTGTGGTCCATCGTCCTACATAAGCACCTCAACGTCCACCAACCACATAGAAGTCATTACTTCAGCTGAACTCACTTTTGCCTAGTGACAGCCGTCGGGCGCTCGGCGTTCGGCGATATCAGGATGCTGGTGGTGTAGCTGCGCCGCTTCTCTCGACGCTCACCCTTCTCGAACCGTCGCTTCTGATCTTCCGGAGAGCCTTGACTGCTCGGTGCTCGATCATCTGCTGAAAACTGTCTCTCAAGTTTGAACCAGGTTAAGACAATTTCAGGTATTTTTCCTATGTAGAATAGAAATGTTCAGCAGCGCCTAGTCCCCGAATTCGTGTGTTTGGGCTGAGCGATGCTGGCTACTGATAGCCTCGTTTTTGCGGTGTTGTTGCCTCAGCCGACTTTTGTTGCCGTTGCCGTATAGTTCCCCTGGGGTGCTTCAGACAGAGAGAGGATTCTCCGCCGCTGGGAGCTTGGCACGTGGCCCTTTCTCATGTCGACAAATGCAATCACTGCTGATGAACCTATGAGCATCTAAGATCCTTTAACATAAGGGGAATCCCCTCGGGGTGGTTAATACTCTCATAAGACTTCCAAAAGGCTTGAAACCAGAGGAAAGAGGAGCTGAAAATGCTCATGCGCCTAAAGTACATATACAACTTCGCACACGCAGACCTCCGGACATTTTGCTAGCAGCAGTAGGTTTGTGGTCACTTCTGTCTTTTTTTTCGAGGCGCAAAGGAACACTGGATTATTGGCTTAATCATGTAGTGCTACGGTAGGTGAACTTTCCTTCAAATTACTATATGACGCAAGATCCAAAACATTACCTACGACATTGTCATTAGCCAAAGGTTTGCTAAATAAGGCAGAGATTGCATAGATTTATCAATTAGACTCTGCCTTCCCTACGGCGAGATAAAGTCGTCGATTCCTCTAGGAATAGTGGTCTTGCACCGGCAACTTTACTTTAAAAAAAAACTTCAAAAAACTTTCATGCAAATGTTGATGTTCTTTATCTCTTATAGCTCTTCGTAGAGCAGGAACATCGATCCCAACAAAACAGAAAAATTAAGCAGCAAAAATTAACTAGTTCGTTAAGCACATTCCTAACATGAAAAAACCAACTACTAACACTCGACTTGCATATAACTTGTTTAAAATTTTCTGACCGTGAGTAAGGGGAATGCTGGCAAGTACCCAAATCCATCGTCGGGTAGACACGTACCGAATATTCTACCCATGCAATGTTAGATAGGATTTTAGTGAGTACATCGGTATGGGTGAACATGTGTTCCTCTGACCGATTACCTAAACTCGTTGATGAACTCAGCCCGCAACGTGATGAACAACCTATCGTATTCCCTGCTGTCGTCGAATTAGGGGAGTACTCGGATTTTGCAAACCATTTTCTTTGGTGTTTGTCGCTTTCGCTGTTTGAAGGTTTTAATCAAATGGGTTCAGAGGATTTTCAAGTCATGCGAGAACGGCTCAGCCGCATTACAGTAATACGCCAACCTTTGAATGGAAGTCAGTTTTCTGAGAGAAGGAAAATTAGGAGAAGATCATCACCTCACGATATATAATTCACTTAATCCGTGGGTCACGTTGTCAGTCACAAGGAGCGGAACTGAAGCCAAGAGATGCATGCGAAGTGCGGCGTATGCTAGCCGGGTATACCTTGAGCTTAACCATGGGAGATTGCTGGCGAACTATATCATTGGCGACGGATCGTCCAAGTTTACGATATTTTGAGCGGGCAAGACGTCAGGGTATGAATGAGGATCAAGTGCCAAACGCCGAGAATCAGGAGGCGTGCCGCAGACGTCGTCCAAAGTGGGTCTGATTCAGAAGACCTGTTGAAAGAGTCGTCGAACGTGCGTAGGAATTCAGAAGACGTTCGAAGACTCCGTCCAACATGCGTGGTGAATCACGGAGTGAGCGGGAATAGTAAAGGGGGATCAGAGAAGAGGAGACCAGTAGAGGAGAGGGGGCGGTAAGGGGGTTCAGTAAAGGGAGACCAGCGCGAAGGAGACCACTGGCGGGGTGCAATAAGGGAGGACCAGTATTTTCTCTCAATATCGATCAACGTGTCGGGTTTCTGAAGATGTGTTACAGACGTTCTCCCACGTGTGTCGGATTGCAGACAGCGTTGCATAGACGTCGTGGTAACGTGGTGACAGTTGATTACAGGAATTATAGGAGTATTATAGCTGTCAAACATTAAATGGTAGTGATGGTCGACCAATACAGATTGATTTTTTTGATTTTGCAGATTAAGCACTTCGGATTGGGACTCTCGACACGTAGAATGGGTACTTTGGAGAATAAACCGCGTACATAAGACAGAGGGTGAACAGGCTTCATCGGAGCATAGGCCTAAACAAGAAAAGAAGATGGGGTGAGTGTTCTATTCTCGGGGTTTGGGGGCGAAACCCCCGCCTTGGCGACCGCTAGGCCGCTGGACGTCTGGTTATTCATAATGCATTAATCATAATGGCTGCAGCGATTACGCTAGGAGCTACGGTGCGTTCCCACAGCCCAGCGCCACGTTCCCGCACTGTGCTCCTAAGCGACATGTACTCATAATGAAATAAACTTTCCACAAGCGGGAGATTCACTTGTAATAGGGAATTTCTAGTCCACTTGCTGAGCAATGACATTTAGGAACGAACTCATCAGAAGACGAAAAACGGCATAGGCCGAAGTTTTGATAGAGCCTTCTGGTTCTAATGCGCCTCTCCTATGCAGCAAGGATAACGAACTTCTTCTGCAAGCAGAAGCACCTGGTTAGCTGCTCTATCTGCGATACATTCACGCTAGTATTCCCGAATCCCCTTGAATGATCTGATCTCCTGTTCGGGTCCATGGGAAACTTTTTCAGGGCATAAGCGGCTAAACGACCGACCCTAGCAGCTTCTGCCAATGTATTTGAGGAGGGCTATGAGGATACCCTCAGAGAGCAATATGTAGCTCACCTCGATCCCTCCTCGTGCTTTTCAAGAGATCCGGCGTGGGAGGTTGTGGAACGAATAGCTGATCTTCGTCTTCTAAGTCTATCACATCTTCGTCGACGATATCCTCATCATCTGACTCATTTCCTGCATCTTCCTCCTAAACAATGAAGTAAAAAATAATTAACTCCTTTAGCAATTTTGACCGAACTTCACATTGAATTTTCACTATGTATCTACATAGGGACTTGCCTAGTTAACCCACAATTTTTTTAACCCCACGCCGTTGTCAATTAGCAATGTCTCTTTTAGAACTTCTTCTATGTAAAAATCGCTAGAAAAAAAAACCATCCGCTCATCCTTGACTGAGAAACAAAGACGAGTAAAATAGCACAATGGTGTGAAAAGAAGTGGTATTTGAACTGTCGCTTAGTAGCATTCACCTAAAAGCATTTACTTGCGAAGAAAGAGCGACGCTATGATATAGGTTGTACCCACAATATCAAAAGGTTGTCATTGGGTATGCACAAAGCTCAGCCGGAAGAGGCACGATCCGTAACCTGCACACCGAATCGATTAAAGTTTCGAGTCCCGCCGAGGCTACATAACTAAGCCTTCTGTTCCTCGTAAACCATTTGCTTCGCAATAAACATATCTGGGAAGGAATATACTTTGAGTTGTTAATCGGCTAGTCGCAGAAATTCACTGTATAGGCCAAATACTCATTCAAACAGTTTTTAGGACATATCTACGCGGGAAATGAAAGCATTTCTACGATAATCTGTCCAGAAAAAAAAACCTTCCTCTTTTGAAATTATGAGCCTTAGTCTTGTTAGAGGTCAACTGGGTCAATCTGGCACGCAACGGAGATCAATCGAAGCGTAGCTGGCGCACCCAAACAAGCTCAGCGATCCACAGCGACAAAGTCCACGGAAGAGGTATCGCATTTATAGCAAGGTTTGTCTATGCTGCATCCGATCAAACAGCGCCGGTGGTGTAATGGCGTAGAGCATTCTTTGCCAGTCAGCAGGATGTGCCGGTTCGAGCCTCGCCTGGCGCTAAGCAACAAAACCTCGTTATGGAAGTTGACATAACTTTAACACATTTGCTTAAGCCTGGAGCGGCTGGTAGAGAGGCTATATGCTGTTACAGGATGTTTTGTTGCGATCAAAACTCTTGCGCCAGGCGGGACTCGAACCCGCATCTTCTGCTTTCCGGGCAGCAATGTTCGCCTTACACCATCGGCGCTGCTTGAACGCACGTAACATCCGCGATATCCTCCAGTCTGTCAGCACCCACCCGCGATACGGGAATGGGCCGGCCGCTGATATCAGCATGGAACCGGTTGAGCTGAAGACCTTACTAGTGAAGTTGACATAGTTCTGAGCTTGCTTGTGCGCCTTACCTACGCCTCAATTGATCTCCGTTGCGTGCCAGAGTAGCCCAGTTGCCTTGGTTCAGAGGCTTCAGTCTAATAGTCATTGATTACCTTACAGAAAGAAAATATAGTTAATGGTTTACTTATCGTTAACTTTAGCTTAACACTAACATTAGAAGGAACTGGTCTCCGTTACCTTAAATGATCTATGAGCAAAACCTGACCTTGGGTGGCTCCTCTAAGGCGTACTTCGAAAAGAACTCATCCCAGTCCTTTGTTCGATCCACACCAAAGATCGTCTGAAAAAAGGAAACTCGCTGAATAGCTATGCCTCAAGGACTGCTGGTCAGCTGATGCTGCAGCCAGAAGCCAGAAGCAGCACGAGAACGATGGAGGACTCACAAATGCATTCGTGATAAGGCACTGGAGAGTTCGATTCGCGTGTTGTGCATCGATAATAGCCGCTGTGTGATCGGCGGACGTCGACGGCTGCCAGACCAGTGAAGGCGTCACCACCGTCGACAGATTCGAAGGTCCCATCAGATTCGATTCGTGGAACCTGGAAAACAATTGCTCGACAAGCTGCTTAAGCCTCGCTCAGAAACGAATGCGAATCTTACGAACCACGTGACTCGATTCAGATGCAGCATCAGATGTTTCAGCGTTTCATAGTTGCAGATCGGAAGGCGACGAGTAAGCCGCTTCAGCTCGTCTAGAAGAGCTTCGTCCGGTTCATCACAACATTTCTGAAACAACTATAGCAAGCAGTTACGAGAAATATTAAGCACACAGAAATATTTTCTAAGCAAACCAAAAAACAAGAATCAATCCGTGCTCTTTTTTTCTTTTTTCACAATTAAGACACTTCTAACGAAAGGAAGAAGGTAAGAAGCACAAGTAGCGGTCCTTATAAAAAAAAAATTCGTAGAAACCTTTTCTCCTTCTTGAATCAAATTATGTGTCGTTTCGTATTCAAATAAACAAGGAATAAAGAATACAAGGAGTAAGGAATATTGTTGGCGTCGGTCTTGGGGAGATGCGCTACGCAAAATACTTCTGCGGGATATCGTGGAGGCTATTTGAATGCGTATTTGGGAAGAATAAAACATTAAGTTCATCTACTGGTTGGCCGACGCTGCCGTACCACCGACCAAATAAATAAAAAGATCAATAAATAAGGGCAAACCAAACATTCAACCTCCTTGGGGTCGCTGAATTGCTACTCCCATTTGACTGGGAAAAAAGTAAAACACTCCTTGTTCAGCTGACTACAACATCGGCACAGCACCCCATAATAGTAGAAGCATTGCGCACCCTATGACAGGATTAATTAATACCGCCCATTATTTTTTATACTTTAAATAAGTTCGAAGGTCTTCTTAGTGAAATCTGCTGCCGCTTCAGTTGCCCATAATGGTTGTTTTGAACTAAAAATAACACTTTTAATAACTGTAAGAAATTGATAAAGGATAAAGGACGGCGTTTCTCAATCCTTTTTGGGATGTGCCACGCATTCTACTTCTACGGGGTTTCGTGGAGGCGATTAGGATGCGTATTTGGCCATACAATGACTTGCGGTGGCCAGCTGATGAACAAGTAGCGCTCTGTCGTTCCCGGACAAGTTCGGTACCAATTCACGAGCGGGAAATCCGATCCAGGAACTTCGTGTGCACGCAGCAGAAAGCACCCCTTCTGAGTGCGTTACATGCGTTTGTATTAAATAAATAAATAAATAAATAAATAAATAAATAAATAAATAGTTCTTCTTCAGCGCTAATGTGAACATAACGAATAGTAAAGAATGATGAATAAATAAACTAATAAATAAGTAGTTCTATATGCAATAAACAAATAAATAGGTGGATAAACAAACAGGAAAATAACACGACAAACTGATTATTAAATAGATATGCATACGAGTAAATAAATAAATTCCCGAACATTCTTAATCCCTTCCTCAATAACAGTGTGTATACCATCTATAATAAAAATTGATAGGAAACAAGGTTATAAACAAATACGCTAATGCATAAATAGATATATAAACCGATAAAAAATAAACAAGTAAACAAATCAAAACTCACAACGCCAAAGCGGATCCACTCATTGTACAGCTCGTAGGTCATTAGGGGTTCGGGAAGTTTTCGCAGGTAAAGCTTGACGACAGAGGCCAGGTTCATCGGATGCACGTGTTCGAGGTCGACGCTCTGATCTCCGGAACATCGCTCGAACGCCTCGCAGATCTCCTCGATCTTCGACTTCACTCCACACGTTCGATAGATTCCCTAAATTACTTCATTTCTGAAAGATTGCATCTAACAGCCACCGGTGTGCGCTGTATGTTCACTTTAACGGAAGATTTTTTGAACGTGGAGGAAATTCTGGTAAAATAAGAAGGAAGGAAATTTACAAACGGAGCTTAAGCCGGCACACCTACACTTCAAAGAACGCAACGGTTCCAAATGATCGTTGCTGCCAGATTCAAGAAGAGGGAATTTCTTAGGTTAGTCCAGTTCTCCCCTTTCCCTGCGTCGTACTTTATCGAGTATTTTTATTAAGTTTGAATTTCTGAGCTCGTGATAGAGCAGTCGAAGGGGGTTGCAGCTGTCGCGAGCAAAATCGAAATCGAAGTTTTCGGTTCGTGTATAGCTCGGGCCAACCAAGTTTCCAGCAAGAGGTTGAATTGGTTTAGGGCTAGTCTGAGGATAAGGGATAGGATAATGCCCTGACCTTGCGCATCTGATTTCCACTTGAAGTCACTATACAAGCGCAACACGCACTCAAATTGCCTCCACGGCATCCCGTGCAATTAGAATGCGTGGATTTTTCCAACATTGCAATGCAGCTGAATCTTACGAGGAAGATGTCCAACTACATCATCTTCGCTTCGCTGACGACATCGTGCTCATAACACCGAGCATAAGCCAGGCGGAGCGAATGCTGGCCGACTTCGATCGTATATGTGGGAACGTTGGACTGCAGCTGGATCTTACAAAGACGATGTTCATGAGGAACGGACAAGTTTCTGATGCCCCATTCTCGCTCAACGGAACGAACATCTCCGAATGCTCCAGCTACGTCTATCTGGGTCGCGAAGTCAATATGGCCAACGACCTAGCGCCGAAGCTGGGCAGGAGAAAACGAGCGGGTTGGGGAGCTTTCAAGAGCGTCGAAGAAGTCCCGAAGGCGAAGAACGTCCGACTCCGTGCCCACCTATTCGACTCCACCGTTCTTCCTTCCTTAACACAGGCCTCAGAGAGCTGGGTTCTGCGAAAGCAAGACGGACACGCGATGAGCGTCGCGCAGCGTGGAATCGAGAGGACGATGCTCGGAGTGACACGATTCGCGCAAGTGAGAGAACTACTCCGGAGTTGCGAGCTTCGTCGACGTTTGAAGGTCAGTGATGATGTCGTATGGACCATGCCGTCGAAAATTAGGTGGGCCAGCCATGCAATGCGCATCGCAGACACACGCTGGAAGAGAGCCGTCACCGACTGGATTCTGCGGGATGTCAAGTGTGCACCAGGACGCCCACCAAAAGCGTTGGTCAGACTTCTTCGTGGAAGCCTTGAATATCACCCTCTTCGTGTTCATCGAGCAAGAAGGATCCTCTGGAGCATTCTCTCATGCGATAGGAACGAATGAAGACGCTACTGGCGTCCGTTCCAGCAATGCGATGGTGAACGGTACGACAGGTGATAGAGATGTCTTCCAGAAGCATTACCTCCATCCTTTAATCCTTACTTGCAGATTGCTTTCTATAGCTGAATGTATAAACGATTTGCTAACACATCTTTAACAGTGGCCGCCCAGAGGCCCCCAATTCCTACATTCCCGAGAAGCGAATAGCGAGCGAGAACCTCAAGAAAGAGGTCAACCTGACCTTCTAGGGCCTGATGTTTTTCGCTGAATATTCAAGCCTCCACGTGACAGCAACATCCATTAAGGCGCGTGAAGATTCGCCGATGACGTCAACAGATAATGGAATTTGTCAGCTCTTTGTTAGCCGAACAACGTTCATACATAGATAGCGACGAATAAGAACATATGTTATAAACAAGACTGACAAAAAAGGGAAGAAGAGGACAGTCGCATGAGGGGTTGCTGCATGTGGCCAAGCGCAAATAAGGGCGCTTCTCAGCCATTGTTTGGTAGTGGGGAGACGTCTCTGGAGAAGAACAGGCTGAGCTTTCCTTGAAACCGTCCTCTTCAAAATCAAATATCATTTAAGCGGGCCCCTATTTAGGGCATGTGGAATGCAGTTGTGATGAGGATGCTTCTGAAACTCATAGCGGTCAGCCTCTGGTGAGATGGCGGCGTAGAGTGCGTAAATTATGTAGTTTTATAGGAAACAAATAATATATACACATATATCAATTTCACGTCGAATTGGACACGTCTCAAATCAAAATGAAGCCTTTATTAATCAAGCTGGACACTCTTATAAGATATCCTAAGGCTTTTGACTCCCCAGAAAGGCTAGAGTAGTTTTTATTCAAGGAAAATTTTAGTACAACTTTATTTGAAGTTTTAATTCACCTAGACAATAAGTGATCACGTTGTTCGAAATTTGATAAAATTCTCATTTTTTGAGCAAAAATGACAGTTAGAGAATATTTTAAAGAGCCGGAATAGCCAGTTATTAGTTCTAAAAGAAAAGATTGTGCCATGTCCTCGATCAAGACGTCGCGATTTTTATTCGGTTGATAGCAAATCTTTTGTCTGTATAGAGTTTCACATCTGTAAGCGATACAAAATGTCATTGCAAATAATGCACATATCCTCATTTAGATGCTTCACGTAAGCAGCATTTATCCTATCAATAAAATAAAAATCGCTACGAGCTTTTCGAGTGCATGGCGGGATCTAAACTTTTAAAGCTTTCAATGATTGCTACCCTATCGTGCTTTAAAAGAAAATTTAGTTAAACATTTTTTCTCAATAAATAAAAATGTAATGAATTTATTACAGTCATTCCGGCAGCTGAACTAAAAAAAAATTCAAATACCAAATTTAGCTTGTACAAAAAATCTTCTAACCATTTTGGAGAGTCCGTAGTTTAACCTGTAAGAAGCTCGATTTAATCTGGAAGTCGTTCAAGTTGATTTCGTTTTTAGGCTAATTAGAAGAGTGTTCAGTTTGAGGTGAAAAGTGCCCAATTTGAATTGTAAATTGTCAAAACAAAAACTGTAAAAAAGTTGTCCTTACATTGCACTGAGGGTTATTTGTCGTATTTTTCAGCGTTTTGGTTGCTGTGACGGCGAGGGTGATTTTAGAAAATTAAGAACAACGAAAAAGAAATCTAGGAGCGAAAATAAATGAAAAGAACAAAGGATGGCGTTAATCAATTCCTTTGGGACGCACCACGTATTCTACCTCTACGGCATGTCAGAGCGAAATTGAATGCGCTACACTACCACATTCTGTGGCCAGTCAATAAGAAATTCAGTGTTTTACCGTTCCCATACAAGCCTGATACCGAGTCGCCTTTGGAGGAATGAATGCTTAGTTCCTGCGTGGTTGGCTGGGCAAGATCCGATCCATGAAGCGTCGATTCGGGGTGCACGCGACAGCCGGCGCATCCTTGGGCTGCAGTACCTCGTGCCCACCATCCCACATAAACACCAATATTCATCCGTCCAAAGAAGGTTCTCAACTTAGAGACATAAGGCTTGCCGTGGCTTCGTCGGCGGATCGAACACCGGTCTTGAGCGTGTCAACGCGCCCACCTCGAACTGCGATACTGTTCCTCTACGGCAGCAAACAGCTCAACTCACCTTTACTCGCATTCCTCGCTTCTGAAGCTCGTGTATCGTCGACTCGATGATCAGTGGGACATTCCTTTGCTGCATCTCTAGATGTCCTTGGAGGGATACGCCGAAGATGCTCATTCGTCGATCGCTTGGCCGCGCCGGTTGTCCGCAGGTTTGCGTCGTCTGAAATAGATCGATTATTGATTCGTAGGACGTAGTATAGACCGCAATATTGTACTAGGCTTTAGCACAGGATCTCGCCCCTCCGAAACAATCATTCAGAACGACTCCACGATGTCACTGAGAAGTGGAATGAGTTCATGCCACTAATGTCAATAGCGTTCGGAGGTCGAAACGCAGCAGCCAATCACAATCAAACAGGGCACTGGCCGGACATGCTCCAACCAATAAGAATTCGAGCACCACAAGTACTCTCTGATTGGCACGCCCATTCAATGTGACCTTATAAGCTGGTGTACTTCTATCTCCGAATGCTGCCCACATTCGAGCGTCCATGGAGCGTGGAATGCGCGGCTCATTCCCTTGGCAATATCAATCCTTCGAGCTCAGTTCCCCAGCACAATGCCTATCCCCGCTATGAGGTTGCTCACTGCTTTGGATGCTCTCTGAGCTCTCAGGGTCGATCTCTGAAGAGGCACACAAGAAGCCTACTCGGCGCATTCGTACGCGCACTTCAGCTAATGGACCATGGCGATGACGTAGTTAATTTACCAAGCCATGGAGGCCGATGTGGCCAAGTACACACTGAAGAAGCTCTTCTTTCTTGGACATCTTCAGTTGAAAGTTAGCTATTCAGTCAGTGCAGGCAATGCGCTGTGGCGTTACTGCACTTTAATGCTCTCAGTCGGGGAGTGAGGGAGGTGATCTTTAGGTGAAAGTGACGTATTTTGACGTCACCAGTGATCTATAGGGGCTACATTGAGGCGGGGTTTTAATGAGCAGTCTGCTATCGGTCATACCGCCGCTCCCGTGATACGCTACACAAGCAGTTGCACGTCTGAAGAGATCATTTCACTCAGACACTAGCAGAGATGACCTGTAGGTGTAGATGGCGCAGTTTGACGTCACAGGTGATATATAGGAGCAATTTAGGGGCGGAGATTCAGCGATGGGTCTACTATCGGTCCTTTCGCCGCTCGCTTCCGTGGCCTTACTTACAACGTCAAATAGTCTCTTCAAATTTACAATTGCTTGCCAGCGCATCGCACGAGTGGCGAAGTGACCGGTAGTAAACCGCTCATCGAATCTCCGTCACAAAACAGCCCCTGCTGACCACCCTTGACGTCCGAATATGTCATTTTAACTAATAGATCACCTCTCTCAATGTCTCTTTTTAAACTACAGGTCTCTTTGAATCTAAACGCAAACCAATAATAAGCCTCTGAAATGAAAATCACAGCGAAATTCTGCTCCACAGCAAAACCTCAGTTTGATTGCCCACAACAACTGCAGTAATACGGTCACATTTAGGGTTTTGGCCGCTCACTTGTGCCTTAAAATCAGTACGCCTAACCTGCAGGTCAGCTCTCCCAGTCTCTGAGTATATTACGATCTATAGGTGACAATAATGTATATTGACATCACGGGTGATCTTGAGGGGCTATAGAGGGGCGGAGCCTCATCGAGCGGATTACTTCTGAGACCGGATTCCTAAAGCAGCTGGTATGGGTAGAGATACTGTAAGGGAATCGTAACCACTGTCCGCAATAGGCAGCGAGCGGAGAGCGACTACGATTCGTATTCACAAAAGGAATCAAGGGTAAGGTAAATCTAACCCTCTCGCGAGAAGAGGGTTAGTCTCACTGGAGCGCCATTTTGTCAATGGGGCGCGGAATCCTCGCTGGTATGCGAATATACCCACAACGATCGTCGAGTATTCGCTACCCACTGATATACCCACGATTGGCGGGTAAGGTTTATCATGAATGTCTCGTCGTGGGTACGTCTACTCCCTATACCCCGCATGCCATATAGGCTTTGATGAATACGCCATAGGTTACAATGACGTATTGTGACTTCACAGGTGATCGTCACACGCTAATTAGGGGTGGAGTTTCAGTGAGAGGGTTACTTCTGACCATATAGCCGCTCGCATGATAAGCTACGCAAGCATCTCCTAATTTTAGTAGATCACTTTCCGCGGTAAGGCGTTGAGCGGCAACCACAGGACTTTTTGGACCAGTCAGAAAACCAAAAATAAGCACACATACTATTATCTGAAGAGCACGTGTGAAGTGTTGCTAAATTCCGTTCCGTTGCAAAACCTCCATTTGAATTCCCGCCCTAGCTACCGTAAATCAGTCATCTATGGATTTCGACCGCTCCTCTGTACGTTAAAATCGGTATACCTAACGGTTCCCGTAGAGATCACCTGGTTTTGTCCTAGAGATCACCTCTACCAGTGTCTGACTATGAGTACTTAAGCCCAACTGTGTAATGGTAAGAATTCCGAACCCAACTAAAGGCAAAAACCCAAAGTACTGAAGAAAGAACTACCTTCGGGAAACAGGTCTTGTGCCACTGAGCTCCGCAGTCGGTACATTGTACGGTGTAGAGAATGGACAGCGTGTCACAATGGGAGCATTTGGACGGCTGAACGGTCCGCTGAACCCGATGCGACAGGGCCGTCTCGGAGAGCTCGGACGCTTCATAGAGACGACCGGCTGAAATGGCACGCTTTAGTAGGAAGCGAGAAATCTCTATAATTGGTGCGCCTTGGTGTCTATCAGGGGTGTGCGTAAATGAAATCCGAAATTTCGTAAATCGTAAATCGTAAGAGTCACCTGACGACTATTGGCACTAAATCTCTTGATGTTTTTTTCTGCTAAAGGTACTTGAAGTTAAAGAGAATATTTATTTATAGCGCTATTTTGCTGGTTGGTTTTCTAGCCAACTGGATACCTTCAAAATTAGTTGAACATCTTTCAAACCGAACTTTGTACGTTAAAAGAAAGTCTAGAGGAGTTAATGATTTAAAAAATTATCATAAATGGAACGGCGCGTGAAGCGCTTGCCTGCTGCTGCAAGCATCAGGTTTTTACCAGGTTCTTGGTTCGGATCTCCCGTATTGGTCAACCAAGCCTTCCATTCCTCCCTCCGGATCGGTGAACTGCTATCAGACTTTTCCAATGGTGAGAATGATAAAGCAATGACTTGGGAACAATGCGGTATGTGAAGATTGTCTCCGCCTACCCACGAGGATTTCTTTACCTTTTTCTCGAAAGTGATGGTGGTTGGGCGCGTGTATTTTTCCAACAGAAGTACCACAAGCAACAATAGAAGTATTGTGCGTGGCTCATGCCAAAGGAATTGAGAAATGTCATCTTTATCCCTTTCTACTCTTTATTCTTTTCCCATTCCCCTCTTTTGTGCTATGAAGTTAATATTCTATTAAAATTCTCTCCTTTTCGTCAAGGACGCGGTGCTCACTTTAAGAGCACAACGACAGCTAATCCTAGCAATCATTTTAAGCCTCCGAAAACCATTACGGACGGACAAGAAGCAGTGAAGGTGTAATCTATGAGGAGAAGAAGCCGTATTATTCGCCGGACCAAGACTGACATCGAACCACTATTTGGCTTACTTTTCGATGTAACCGCCTTTTTCAGAGCTGGGAAAAGACAAGAGGAGTTTGATAAGAGAAAGTGTGTCTTCCTCTCGATTCGTGTCTTTTTCTCCTTAGCTTCTGAAGTGGCTGAAACTAGGAATAACTCTTGGACGCATAGTTTCTCTGAAGAAGGCGATTACGTCGAAACGTAAGCCGAATAAAGGTTTGATATCAATCATGTCACGACTACTCTATGGTAATATCCTCTACTGTGTGAAGACATGCCGAGATTCAAGGACACTCGTATGTGGAGTATTTTCTGACGTCTCCTTTACAAGACAAGAAGGTTGGCTACGAGATCCATCGCCCTCAATGCCCTCTCGAGGGCCCCTATAGGACACTGCCCTTAACTAGACCGCTCTTGAGAGCGAACATACCTCAGAATGTCGGAAAATGAACGGACAAACATGGCAAAAGTGCATAACCGAATGAGTCCATAAGCACCGATGATTGTCATACGCAGATGCTATCTACAGACATCCGTAGCGGGGTGGGGGACTACTGAGCTACATTCGTTCTAATCACTGACAGCTGCCCGCTTCGACAAAGGCAAAGTCAATAACAACGTCGCCGTGCTTATCTTGATTCCTGAGGGAATAATTCTGACAAGAACGCAGTCATATCCAACCGCGGATCGTGTTTTGGGCTCAGATGTAGGTCTTACGAAATCCCACCACGTTTAGCTCGAAGCCGAGCAGCAAATACCTGGCCGGTTACCAGGAAGGAACATGAGTTCCTATGGCTTGCATTGCAATGCTGATTGTAGGGAAGGAGTCCAGTTTCGTGAGGTAGGTGTCCCTCGACTGCAGTAGCATGTTCAGCCGCCTCGATTACGGTAGAGTGTCAAGCGGTTAAGCTCGTGTGCACATTGTGCAACTATTTAATGAAGGGACGACATGGACTAAACAAAAAAACCTCACGCAAGCACTAGTGAAACCATGGGACTAGTGGGAACCAGTAGAAGTAAAGACCTAATAAGCGAAAAGACTAACGAATAAAGGAAAGAAGCAGAAAATACAGCATGTTACAGCTCAAGCTTCGTGAAGCTGATGATAATGATGATGAAGAAAGGTAGAACAGGAGGAAACACGATGTATGTAGTCCATTTTCTTGTTCGCTGGGCCTACTTCTTGTAACTTGCTTCAGCTACTACGGCTATCGCCTAATGTCAATTTTAGGAGGTGCTTGGCCTCCTCTCCTCCTTTGGGAGTTGTCTGAACGCAGGACAGATCATAACTCACTAGGTAGCAGTAGCATACATAAATTTTTCTCCACAGCAGTAAAATGAGCTCTGCTCATCTCGCCTCATCCCGTCGTGAAATGCCGTACGAGACGGACATGCCACCGATTATCCTACCGTAATCGAGCGCGTCGCGAAAGTTGCAGCTGCATTCGATCTGTCTTAGATGGGGGTGGGGGGGGGGGGGTGGGGCACCTCACTGTCTGCTTGAAAGCTGTGACAAATTTCAAAGAAAGTTGCTTGGTGAAGGCGACACATTGGACCGGAGTACGAGATGAACCATCTTTGCAAATTCCTAACGGGGGAAGCAACGGGGTTTGGGTATACCTCGCTTTTCCAGTGATGTCCCCTCCGACAAGGGTGCATCCGTTGTATTTAATGTAGCCCTGAGAATTCACGATTTCTGCAGACTGATGAATCCGTGGAGATATAGTGTTGCACTTTTCCGAGATATTCCTACACAGACAGGAGTTCCCAGGGGTTCATCAGGCTTCAGGAGTCAGACAAAAAAGTGAATCCTCATGGCTACCTTAAATGAATTATTTTCAGGGTAAGCGGTAAACATTGTTCTGCGCGAGTGCATGGAGCATTACCTTCTTTTAACATGCTAATAATCACTGTGTTCTATTGCAGAGTAAAATAAGCTTTGACACGATATTCTTTCTTCAATTATAAAAATTTCACAAAATTTAAAACTGTTTTCTTCACATTTGGATAGGTGAATTATGTTTTTTTTAGTAGATTACAACAAATTCTTCTAAGACCTTCTTAAGGAGTGTTTAGGTTCACTGAAATACGCTTTTTTTCTTTAGATGGTATTCAGATGGTATTGTTTAAAAAGTATCCAGCTTGGTTTGGAAAGTGTCCAATTCGCTCTGAAAAGGGTCCTGTATGATATGAAAACGGTACAAACGCAGAGCCCCACGAGATGTAATAGAGCTTCCTGCCCTAACAGTGTTACTAGAGAAGTTAGCTGTAGCACCATTAACTTCTCCTCGCACTATTATGCATGCACTGGATAGAGCAAATAGGTATCTTCTGTCCATTTATCAAGAAGAAATGCTGGATCTATCATAGTGGAGGGAGGCACACCACTCTGACCCTTTGACAGAAGCAGCAAAACTGGAAGCACACCAGTTTACAAAGACCGTACCGTAAACTGGGCAATGAGAGAACTTTTTTGCAACTTCCTAGGCAGAAAATGCCACAGTGTTCACATTTGATTCCCTTTTTTAGCGGTGCACCCCCCCCCCCTCTCCCCAACTAGGATAACTGCGAAATGCAGATAAAGCTACCTATGATACAGTGTTACAGGATGTTTTGTTACGATCAAAACTCTTGCGCCAGGCGGGACTAGAACCCGCATCTTCTGCTTTCCGGGCAGCGATGTTCGCCTTACACCACCAGCGCTGTTTGACCGCACGTAGCATCCCTGTAACAACATATAGCCTCTATATCAGCCGCTTCAGGCTTAAACAAATGTGTTCAAGCATTGTTACTAGTAAGGTCCTCAGCTTAAGCGGTTCCATGCTGATATCAGCGGCCGGCCCATCCCCGTATCACGGGTGGGTGCTGACGGACCTCGAGGATATCGCGGATGTTACGTGCGGTCAAACAGCGCTGGTGGTGTAAGGCGAACATCGCTGCCCGGAAAGCAGAAGATGCGGGTTCGAGTCCCGCCTGGCGCAAGAGTTTTGATCGTAACAAAACATCCTGTAACAACATATAGCCTCTATATCAGCCGCTCCAGGCTTAAACAAATGTGTTCAAGCATTGTTACCTATGATAAATGCTCTCTCACCGATCTTTTAGAGCCGCTAACTGCACAATGAAGTTTCTACAAAATTTTCTAGTCTTACGAAGAATAAAAGATATCCACAACGAATTTTAGAGATACCGTAGAATATCGGATGCCATAGAAATAAAAAAAAAACAGCAAACAGGGGATATATTACACAGTAGTAAACGAAAAATAATCAGAACACCCTCAAAACCTCACCGACACTCGTCTTCTTATGGCGCTTAGTGTCCGGTAATTGGCATTCGTCGTCCGGATTGATGGCATTTCTCCGGAGTGACGTCATCGATCCGGTTTCATAGGCAGGTGGCACGCCATCGTCAACACTACGGCCTTCTCTGCAAGGAAACCGAGTCATCGTCAGGTTGGCGGCACACCGCAGCGTCAGCTGACAGTGGACGCAGTCAGAATTCTGAAGCGCGCCCTCATATGTCACGTCACTGCCCACCCTCTTAAATGAATTAGACTTTATTACCCACACCATAGAACACTCATACGGTGACGGCGACGCCTTCGGCGCTGCACTATCGGAACAACGCTCCGCCTGTTTATCTCTGAGCCTTTAGTCCTTGGCACCTTAGCCTTTAAGTAAATTACGTAGTCTTAAATAGCAGAGTTAAATGTTCAAATGTTCGAAGAATTTTTGGTGCATGTTGCGAATATGAGCAGCATTGGGGGGGGGGGGGTGGTGGTAGCGCACCAGCGAATCAGATCGCATCAAATTCATCAAATTGGTATGATATTCAGAGAGGGTTTGTACGGCAGGAATGGTGATTGGCTGGCAGGCTAGCATTTGTGCGGCCGGTGCTCTACCTGGTTATAATTGGCCGGAAGCGCCACTGAATCCTCCCAATGCTGCCTACTCTTGCGACATGAACATAATTCTTTAAAAATAAATGGAAAATTTTTGAAAATAAATTTCGAAATAGCATAGGAATCAGGGTCAGTCGATCCCCCTGTCAGACGCGCCATGCATTCCACACCTCCAGGATATCGTGGAGGCAAACGAAAACGTATAAGGCCATTACAACGAACTGCCTTGGCCAGTCGATGAACAAGTCAGTGCTTTATCCTCCGAAACAAATCTAGTACCAAATCAACGACCACTGAGGGATGGAAGGCTTGTTTAATCTAGTGAGGATGCGAGCCAAGAACCTTGAATTGGAGTCACGCGACAGCAGCGTCTCCATCGACCACGCTAGCACGTGCTCGAAAATCGAGCTTTAAAATCTTTTATAAGGTTCGTCTGAAGGAAGGTGGCGAAAAGAACCATAAAAGTTATTGTCTTGGTTCTTCAAATTATTAAAATGTATTTAGAAGAGTGGATTCAGAAGGATCTTGAAGTTGTGAGATGACAGTGAGAGGTAGCAAAGCACCATAAACTCGGGACCATAAAGCAAAATCAGAAGTAAAATCCTCGGGAAAGATATTCTGGACCATTCAATTAAAACAAAATGATGACCCAAATCCATATGAAGAAAAAAGAGTCGTGTTGAAGGGCATACCACCTCTTGGATACCTAAGTGAACCTGAAAATAGCCCTAGCTCAGGTCAAAAGTTCGGGGGACGGTCAGGAGGTACACCCGCCCCCTGCTGGGAGGCGTGCGATCTTCCTCTCATCCTCCCTGCTCACCCAACCCAACCTTCCAGGCTTCACCAAGAGTCTAATGGCTGCCTTACGAAACCTTTGGCACGCAAGACAAAAGTTTCCGGTCCGCAGAACAGCGGCTGTACCTTCTGACGCCACGCCCCCGAGCTGGGGGCGGGTGTACCTCCTGTCGCGCTGCCCAAAAGTTCGGTTTCTAGATCCCTGCTGAATTAAGCGCGCTTTCCCATACTTGTTCATCGGCTGGCCACCGCAAGTCATTGTATGGCCAATTACGCACTCAAATCGCCTCCACGACATCCTGCTGAAGTTGAATGCACGGCGCATCCCAAAAAGGATTGAGTAATGCCATCCTTTCTCGTTTCTCCATTATCTTTCTCTTGCTTGGATATTTCAACGATACTAAGAGCGCGTGTAGCGCAGTCGTAGGAGGAGCCGGCTGTCGCGTGCATCCGATTCCAGGTTCGGGGTTCGAATTTCCCGCTCAGGCCAACCAACCTTCCACCGCTCCGCGGTCGTCGAATAGGTACCAGACCTGTTCGCGAGTGACCGAACACTGAATTGTTCACCGGGTGGGTGACCAGCACAAGACAGTATGCATGACAAAATCGCATTTGAGCGATCGCCACGATATTCCGTAGAAACAGAATGCGTGGCGCATCGCAAACAAATTGACCAACGCCAACACTTATCCTCACCCATACACATGACAGCACGTAGGTCTCGACAGCGGATTTCTTAACCTTTTCAATGACTTTCGCTTAGACCAGGCGATGGATCGTTCAATGCTTTGTTACTCACTACCTAGGGAAGGGTTTCGAACTTCTATGGAACTTCAAGTTGAGACTAGGATCGTTAGAAAGAGCTCGGAATGCTGATTATGAATATGGGTGTCAAAATTGCACAATGAAATCCCTGAGCGAGTTATGGCCTGTCGAAATCGGGTGGCTAGTCAGAAGAAATTCAAGCTAATAATCCAGCAGTCAAAAGAGGCGCCCTGAATTATTTTTTGGTTCGGATTTCCCGCCAAGACAAACCAAACTTGCCCCACAGGGTTGATGGATTGGTAGCAGACTTGCTGGGACGGGTAAAACACCCACGTTTCCATCGGCTCGTGCAAGGAAGTGATAGTCAACTACACATTCACTTCTGATCCACGATTCATAGTTAAGGTAGAAAAATGCGTCGCTCAATTCGAGATAGAATGGAGAGTAACCAAACATGTTCGGCAAGTATGTTCGCATTCAAATTACCTCCGTGATATCCCGTAGAAGTGGAACACGTGGCGCATCCCAAAGTAGTATTGATTAACGCCGTCGTTAAACTTTTATCCCTTATTAATCCACCAAAATCCTAAAGATGGAAGACTTAGTTATCCCAGCTTTTAATTGAATCGTGTCGCGGCAACTGTCCATGTGGAACTGAATTTTTACACGTGACGACAAATGCACGTCACTTAGAATTAGAAACCTTGCGTGAGGACTGGTAATCTACTAAGAACATAAATACTTCGAAAGTTCGCAGAATGCACTTTAAAAGCCGTCTGTCCCATTCAGAACTCAAGGTGGGATCCGTTCTCCTTCAGATGATATGAATATAACTGTAGCGCAATTCCTTCTTCAGATGATAAGGACTCTTGGAGCGCATGTAGCGTAGTCGGAGGAAGTGCCTGCTGTCGCGTGCATCCGATACCAGTTTCGGATTTCCCGCCCAGGCCAACCAAGCTTTCCATCCCTCCGTGTCGGTGAATCGGTGCCAGACTTGTGTGGAAAGGATTAAGTGCTGACTTGGTCATCGTCTAGCCACCGCAGGTCACTGTATGGCCAAATACGCATTCATATCGCCTCCACGACATTCCGTAGAAGTAGAATGCGTGGCATATGCCAAAAGGGATTGTCTAACCTCGTCCTTTATCCTTTATGATTTTACAGCCCCTTATGCTTGTTGAAGGACGCGTGGTAGCGATGTCGGTAGAAGCGTCGCCTATCGCGAGAATCCTGAACCGAGATAATTGGTTTCTGCCTTGCCTATGCGAACCAGGTCCTTCGTCCCAGCGAAGACGGTGATTTGGTATCAGACTTGTTTGGAAAGGATGAAGCACCGACTCGTCAATCGGTGGGTGATCAGAAGTCGTTGTATACGACAAATATGTTCGCAATCAAATTCGCTCCGCGACATCTCGTAGAAGTAGAGTGCAGGGCGCATCCGGCAAAGAGATCGATTAATGCCGTCGCTTAGAATGCAGAGTGAGTGTAGAATGGTGGAACACAGCTGTCCGACAAGTGACAGGGATTTTTGCTCACTTGTGGCCGGTAGTTTAGAAGGATCTTAATCGGCGATATCCAGCGCCTGGCTTCCATACCTTGTCTAAATGAGATTGCTAGCCGACAATCGCTTGTGTCCTCGGGGTGTGACGGTTAAAAATTCCTCTGGAAGGGCTTTGTTTAACAACGGTCACCTATCGACTTCTGAAGACTTGTCGTCGTCTTAAGGGCTGACTTTTTCAATTCAGGGAAACCTTATTTCTCCTGGAATGGAACGTGCCCCAGTTCTACAACTCAGAGTCTTTTTGCAGACACTTAAACAAGCCAGTTGCTTCCCGAACAAGCCAGTTGCTAGCATGCAGCTGGTAACTTATTGTTAGATCCGGTGTCTCCCCTTCGGAAGACCAAACCGCACACACCAACGTCGTCTGTCTCGTTTCTCCTGTCGTCAAGGGAAACAACACGATGATTTGCCGCCATCGTGTCTCGTTGTGCTCGGCCGAGAATGCCTTCGTCTCTCGGTGTCTTCTGAGGCAGGCGCGATAGAAGGCAAATCGGGCGTAATGGAGTTGTTGCGATCACGTCACCGCGTCAACAATGCTCCGTTCTGCAGTCTTCTGGTTGTTGACTGTATCTGGCTCCGTGCGTGTTCATCCATGTCTGCTTAGACGGATGTTCTGGCAGGTTTTGGGGTAAGCGGGCTCGTCGCTCGTTCCGTGGTCAGTAGCAAGGCAAAGCGCGTATGTGCACGCGGATAGAGGTACTCTTAAGAGGATATACAGAGGTGCACGCCCCAGGTGTCCACCTGTGTCTTTTCCAGAATTCGTAGCTCTAGCTTAGCCGCAGGATGGCTTGGTATACTCCTTCAGTTGTCTTGTACAATAGCGGCCGTATCTTTTGGTCATTTTGCGGAAAAAGTGCAAAAAACGCCTCTTCCGCTGCTTTTTGATAGCACTGTTAAAATAGCTTGATTCCATATATATGCATATTCAATACTTAGAATCGGCATCGAATGATCTATAGGATAAAGTGAAAAACGCCCAGTAGATGTTTCAAATGTTATTCGATCAGCGATATTTAGAATATCACATTTAGTCGTAATTATCTCCCCCCAAGGAGGAGAGACGTTGATCAGAATATAGATCATCCAATCCACATTTTTAATATTTACTGTGGATTTTCTCTTAATCGGATAGGTCATTCAGTGTTGATCCCAAATTCGGATTTATTTTTTACAGCTCGTGGTTTGAAAAGTGCTATCGAAAAGACTGACGGTACATATTGCATTTGAGCTATGCTCCAGAATAAGGAGCACATTGCCTTCTGATCCACAGAAGGTGTCCCCGGCATGTAGCGATGTTTAAACCTTGTTGATCGGAAGGTTTAGAGATTAGCGCACGATAAAAAACAAGGATAACGAGGATCATAAAAACTCATGTTATTCCTAGAAGTGGAGTGAAAAGCCGATTCCAGAAAAATTGAACGATACCAACGTATATCATTCATTCTTATTCTTTTGTGTTGTGATGAGCTGTTAAAAATACGCAAAGTGGTCGCCGAATAACTAGTTCGCGAAGAAAGAAAAAATGTGTTGAAATTGTTTTTTTACATGTTATAAAGCCCACGTTAGAGGCCACCGTAATGATGTCGTCGTCGGCGACGTAGTAATTTCGCTTGTCGAAAGCATTCCAAGGAGGATAAACTCATGGAGGACTGACGGACAGACGCACAGACGCGATAAACTTATCTATGCAAGCATTTATAGTTGTCCACAATCCTATTCACAATCACAAGGAAAGGCTCCATGACGCAAAAGACCTACGATCTGACTTTTGTGCACCTTTTTATTTCTTTTATTTCGAAATCAACTTTAAATAAAACTACGGCAAATAAAAAGCGAGCTGCTGAACTAATCGCGCAATAGTGCGCTCCGAAAAAAGGCGCCGCTGAAAAAACTTGAAAAAAAAGCTGCCCTTGCCTTAATTGCCGGAAGAACCGACACAAAAACAAAAACCTGTATCAAGAGCACTGCCTCTGGGCAGCCATAAGTTGAAGCCATTACAGTTTTTTCACTGTTCGAACGTCACCCTGTCACGTATTCACAAAGGAAACATATGCGACAAGTGAGCAGTTCAAGATGGGTGGGGCGATTCTGGCGGTGCTCATACAGGGTTGTACTAACCCGAGCTGCAGCACAGATATGACTATAGGTGGGTTGGGTTTAGCCCAGAAATACTTCAAGACAACGCCCTTTTCAGCTTCGTAACCTCTTCGCGAAAAAATAGAGCTACTTGGCATCAAATGAACTTCCTCAGCAGCGTGACGTTTCTTGGACTTAGCTGCTTACCTCGAAAATCCTTAAAACTTTAGAAAAAAGTTCCCACCTTAACAAACTGTGACTGCTGGTGGCACGTTGAGGAAGTGAATGCAGATAGGCCATGTATGCTCCGCCAGGCGGATAGTCCCTGGTAGCATCGGCCAGATCTTGATAGCTGCCCGGCAGTTTGACCCACAACGTCGCCAGAGCCTGAAAAATAGTCCATACAGTAAGCGGATGAAGCCGGAGAGAACGCTCGAATATTGTAAGCCTATTAAACCAGTAATATTAAACGAAAGACCAGAAATGATAACGTAAAAAAGTGAAAATTGAAGACAAACATTGAAAAAATAGACCAAAAACGTAAAAGTAGCTATTGTGGCCACGGGAAGATGAGAACGCGTCACCATTACATCCGATCAGAGTACAAATCGTACGCTCGGTAACCAATCATAATAGCGACCGTACACATCCTTCCGGAAGGCACGCCCACACGATGCGGCCCAATTGGTCTACTGCTTCCTCCCCCTATGTAGGCCATATAAACGACTAGTACCGTGTCAAGCTCAAGAAAACGGTAGCTTATCAACTATTGTTATAAAACGTTTGACTGAGTTGTTGAAAACTTTAGCTTTTTCCTTTGTTAAATCACCGTTATTCTAATTATGCCGCATGCATGTCATTTAATTGCTGATCATTGTTACAACAAAGTGTAAATAAATTTAAAAGCTTTGAAAAAAGTAGTAGAACAATAAAGAATCTCTAAGGAATTCTTTGAAGGCGTACTGCACAACCGCCTAAAATTTTCAGCC
The DNA here is from genome assembly GCA_947359475.1 of Heligmosomoides polygyrus bakeri. Lineage (NCBI taxonomy): Eukaryota > Metazoa > Nematoda > Chromadorea > Rhabditida > Heligmosomidae > Heligmosomoides > Heligmosomoides polygyrus. Next base: position 18,804,159 of record OX375866.1, on the reverse strand, counting down.
ATATCTTCAGCTGTCAACATCGGTACTTATCGGAAATTTGTCCAGTCAGGTGATCGACAAAGGAAGCGCTAACAGTCAGTCTGGGATGAGGAAACTACCTATTCTTTTATCGTATAACTGTCTCCCCTGCGTTAACATACCTTACAGCTTTCGCGGTCTGTCTCGTGATGTGAGCAAACATTGCTGGACAAATATAAGGTAAGAACAAGTTTAAAATTTTAGTTAGGTTACCCAATAAGTGAGCACGTTGTTCGAAATTTTATAAAATTCTTATTCTTTGAGGAAACCTAATAGCTTAAAGATCAGGAAAGCGGCTATTGTTTAGTACTAAAAGAAAACGGGCGCGTGGAGCGCAGTCGGAGGAGGCGCCAGCTGTCGCCTGCACCCGATACCAGGTTCCTGTTTCGGATTTCCCGCCCAGGCCAACCAAGCCTTCCATCCCTCCGGGGTCGGTGAATTGGTACCAGACTTGTCTGGGAAGGATAAAGCACTGACTTGTACATCGGCTGGCCACCGCAAGTCATTGTATGGCCAAATACGCATTCAGCACGCCTCCACGACATCCCGTAGAAGTAGAATGCGTGGCGCATCCCAAAGAGGATTGAATAACGCCGTCCTTTATCCTTTATCCTTAAAGAAAAAACGCGTCATGCCCTCGCCCACGATGTTGCGATTTTTATTCGATTGCTAGCAAAACTTCTGTTTGCATGGAGTTTTATTTCTGCAAACAACATAGCAAAAATAGTTATAATGAACACATATCTTCACTTTGTAGCTTCATTTAAGCAAAACATACACTACCAATCAAATAAAAATAGCGACGAGCTTTTAGAGTGCATGATTTGTGACTTGCTGCGCTTCGAAACTAACTCAATTTACCACTTTTTATCAAAAAATAAATAATAACAAAAATTATCGCACTCATTCCTTTTCTCAAAAATAAAAATTTCATAGAATTATTACACTCATTCGGGCAGCTGAACTAAACAAAATTGCAAAGGGATTACACCTTATTTTCCTTGAACAAAAAAAATTGCTTTAACCATCTTGGAGACTTTGTGGTTCAACCTACAGGTAGCTCCTTTCAATTTAGAGTTCATTTTGATTTCAGAAGGATCAGGTTTGTTCGGAAGAGTGTTCAATGTGACATGAAATATGTCCAATGTGATTTGAAAAGTTCTAGTTTGAGGCAAATTTAAGAGGCAGAGGTTCACCACCGCTTCGGTGCCGAATGCGGGGTGAACTGGAATTTTTGGAAGACACCTTAAACAAACTGCATTCCTCTTCTTTGAATGGCAAGATGGTATCAATGTGCCTTCAATAACACTTTTTAGTCTCTTTACCAGCGTAGGCTAAAAAGAAATGCCCAACCAGATAAGAATGACAGAGAACCCTCTATAATCTATTGCTAATGACCGCACAAAAAGTGAAGAGGTCAGAGTTCAAATCCTGACAGAGGAGCAGTCGGGGACAGCAGCGGAAAAAAGAAGAGAAGAGAGAAAACTTACTGGGGCGGACAAAAAAAGAGCCGTACACGTTTGGAATAAATTCAGTACGAAACTGAAGCGGATAGCGCTGAAGGAGGTGTCGACTCTCGCATACGTCCATAGCAACGTTCAAAGTTCGTGTACCGTAAGAGCCGAACAAATCATCCACATCTACATAGTCATAATTTGTGTGGAGGGGGGGGGGAGAGGTGAGGCTTCCCTGAAAGTACTAGAACACTGTTTTTCTCCTGGTTAAAGCGGTCGCAAAGGCCATATGTGCATTCAGTTTTCCCCCACGACGTTCCGCAGAAGTAAATAGAAAGCGTGGCGCATCCTACAACGAGACTGACTGTCATTGACCTTTACTCCTTATTGATCCTCGTCTTTAGTCAAAAGAAAATCAAAGGAGACAGGATCAACTCTCGCTTGAAGCATCCAAACCGCCGACACCATGCCACGTGAAGAAGAAAGCACGGCGCATCCATAAGTAAGTCTGAGCTCTCCAGTCAAAACTCCTCAGCGGAAGAACCTTTTTTTCCAGTAGAGGAGACGACAAGGATGAAGGACAGATGCCAACACATTAACCATCCCCTTCCTGGGTTGCGCCACGCATTCCACCTCTGCGTGATTTCGTGGAGGTATTTTGAATGCTTACTTCACGATGGCTCACAAACAAACAGATCCAATGCTGCAAGGAGAGATCGAATGCTTGTGCTTGGATGGCTTTAATGGAGGCCGAGCCGTCCATCGGTTACAGGTGCACGCAGCAAACATCGCCTTCTGCCGTTTGCACCACATACGTAGGCCTGGGGCAGAAATGAAGGATAAAAGATTAAAGGAATAGTCAATAAATTGGATGCGCAACCGATTCGAGAAGTCATGCATGCGATTTAGTTACATATGTGACATATTCAATGAGTTGTGTTGGTCGATGGACAAGTCAGTGTTTTGTTCCTCCCAGACAATTCTGGTTCGAATTCACCGATTTCGATGGATGGAAGGTTTCAGGTTGCATGATTCGGTTCATAAACAACAGCCGGCGCCTCCTCCAACTGCGCTACCATACGCCTTTCGGGTAGAAATAGGTGCAAAACTACGAGTCATCGATACCAAACTGTTCATGGAAAATTATAACACAACATACTAACTCGAAAGTCTGACTAAAGCGAAATGAATCTACTGGGGGTGGGCCATGAATTCCACTTTTACATGACATCGCAGAGTCACGGTGAATAATTACGTCTTTATACATAGCAATGGCCTGACAAAGGAGACTAGTAGACAGCAATGCGCTTATGTCGCATAGACGCCTCTGCTACAAGCTGGAGGACATCAAAGGGATGGTGGGCTCGAATGGCCTGGATGGTGATTCGAACTACGATCGATTACTGAGCTGTTGACAGGCCCTTCTGCTTGCTGTGCCATATCGCTGGGGTTGCATAGCAACAAGAGACCTACATAGCTCTGCTGCAAAAAAGAACAGCAAAACAACTACGACATTCGCTCAATAAATATCAGGTTCTTAGACAAAATGCGAGCGCTCGGCAGACAGACGAGAATTTCACGTCTAATTGAACAGGCACCTTGGAACGATACGCTTTGAGAAACCTGATAGGCTGGCTCATGACGATATGCATGCAGAGCAAGAGCTGCAAGAGCCGTCTGACTGCAAGTTTTCCGCGAAAATAGAAGAAACCTCGGCCGAATCGATCGGAAAACGAGGTGGTGAGAGCGAGCGGAAAAGGAAGTCGAAGAAGCAGAAGAAGACAGAAGAAGGAGCAGGAATATTTTTGTTGAGCGGCACGTGGTTCAAATTTGAAGAAGCGCACGGCAAACATTCGAAGTGACGGGGCAAAAGCATGACGGAAAGAGCGAGAGAGTGAAAGAGTAGAGCGGCTAACCCGTAAACAAACCCGCCAACCCATCATACACGGGACGGAGCCAAGTATGAGGCACCATCACCACTCAGCAGGGCTCAGAGGGAGCGGGTAGTTCGTTCTTCCTCTGCTGACAGACTGAGTCAGCGTGAACGTTCTGCTGCTTATTCTGCTCTGGAGAATAGTAGCACAAAGAGCACATGCACTATGGTTATTTCTGCTCACAGCTCACCACCCTCTGTGTCGGCCCATAGTGGCCCGCTGCTCCCTCATCATCGGATTGAGCTGCCCAACAAGGCAGCAGAATCGCGCACGAGAGCGAATTCAGAAAGTAGAACCCATTTTTAGCACGCTGACACTTATTCACCATACAAGACTTAGCGGACGACGCTCATGAGGGACAGGTTCTTTTTTGCACTATTCATATTTTACGGAATGAGCATTCTGAAGTGGCCATTTGCGTATATCTAGGTTCAAATGACTCACTACGTAGTGCTGGAACTGGCAAGAAGGAAAAAACGGGCGACTTTGGAAGTTTTAAAGGAAGTAAAAGAAGTAAGGAAGAAAACAAAGAGCGTCGCTCCTATGTATCCACAGGCCTTCCTTCGCTAATATACACGGTCTGAGTTGGATACCGTATCCAACTCATGGTCAGAAGTTTGAGCTCTATGGAAGTTGTTATAAGGATAAGAAATAAAAGATAAAGGACGGCGTTACTCAATTTTTTGGGATGCGCCACGCATTCCATTTCTACGTGATGTCGTGGAGGCAATTTGAACGCGTATTTGGCTATACGGTGACTTTCGGTAGCCAGCCAATGAATAAGTCAGCGCTTTAACCTTTCCAAACAGGTCTGGAACCAATTCACCGCCCAAAGAGGGATGGAAGGCTTGGTTGGCCTGGGCGGGGAATCCTAACCAGGAATCAGTTATTGGATGCACGCGACAGCCGGCATCTCATCCGATTGCGCTACACGCTATCTAGGTATATGAAGAAAAAAAGCAGGAAGACCCTATAAATCACAAGACGATAGATAATCGGACGACAACAAGAAGCCACGCGCTCATCAAGATCGGTAGAAGAACTTCGGGTCATATTGCCTAAGAAGTGGTCTGGAAAAGTTCGTTGAAAGCCCAGCGCTATGAAGAAGAGTTACCCAACTTAAGATAGCTCTTGCTTTTGGATCTGCTGATGGTGATGAATCCCTTATAGGGATAAACCGCGCCTTCTAGTTCTATGTTTTATGGCAAGTTGCCGGTAGCATGAAAGCTCTTCATCGCTGTCTAGAAGCGGTGAAGAACTCAGAATCCTATCCTTGCACCCTTGTTCCTTGACCACTAAAGAACAATTTTGCGGAGCCTGGTAGGATGAAAAGATTGGTTTCTGGGCTCGAACCGAACCGAACACTAACGCTTCGGGCGCTTGAAAAGTCTGCGCTTCTTGCTTTAGAGGCAGGAAGAGGAGTAAGTGTATCGTCCTTAGCTCCTGTCGTAGGCTTTAAAGTCATTGAAACATTCTAGTAATTGCCCTCAACTTTGTAGTTTGATTAAGGTATGCTGGAGTGGACCGTCTCTCACTACTAGGCTCCTTCCAACGCTGGGACTATTTGTGCTTCTAGAAGATTAGAAAGCCTTTTAGAAGACCAAAAGAAAAACAATGAGAACGGCCCACAAGGGTAAGAAGAAGTCAGCGGAACCTCACCGAAGCGAAGCACGGCACTTATCGCGCTAGAGCAGTGTGTGGCAAAAGGCAATCCAACTCCCCTCGCTCTCATCTCTCGCGCTCGTCGCCCTCTCCTCGCCCCTTCCACGCCGTCAATGACATCAATTTAGAAATGGATAGGCATCTGGCATGCAAGCAAACGATAGAAAACGCCGCCGCCGCCGTTGCATTGATGTAATTCGCCACATAGTCCTATCCGGTATGGCTCACCGACCGAGTAGGGCACCGGCGACAGAACTTCCCCGCATAGTGCCGCCTGTCAGACCGGATAGCGAAGTGTATAATTACACTACCACCACTCCCTGGCAAGCTTAGAACGAGGATGAAGCGTATTTATCTCATTTTGAGCACTACTTCAGCGCGTAAGAGCGTAGTTCGGAGCAATGGTACTCTTTGCGCTCTAACATAGGCTCATTCTGCCTTATGTTAGTTTATAGGAAAGCATACAAAAATCGAGAACACTTAGGCGCGCGGTGCGGGATGACGCAGATTCGAGGTTCTTGGTTCGGATTTCGATCAGGCCAACCAAAGCTTCCCTCCACGAGTGGAGAACAGTTGGCACAGTCTTGCTTTGCAAGGACGAAACAACGACAGGTTCATCGGCTTTTCACCGCAAGTCACTGCACAGGCCAAAGTCGCATTCAAACTGCCTCCACAACATCCCGTAGGAGTAGAATGTCTGGCGCATCCCAAAAGGACTTGTTCAACGCCGTCCATTGACCCTTTTCCTTTGACGTAGGATGGGTATAATTTGTGTTATTTATCGTGGAAGAGGGCGCGTGGAGCGCAGTCGGAGGAGGCGCCGGCTGTCGCCTGCACCCATACCAGGTTCCTGGTTCGGATTTCCCGCCCAGGCCAACCAAGCCTTCCATCCCTCCGGGGTCGGTGAATTGGTACCAGACTTGTCTGGGAAGGGTAAAGCACTGACTTGTATATCGGCTGACCACCGCAAGTCATTGTATGGCCAAACACGCATTCAACTCGCCTCCACGACATCCCGTAGAAGTAGAATACGTGGCGCATCCCAAAGGGGATTGAATAACGCCGTCCTTTGTCCTTTTTTATCCTTTTATCGTGAAAGAGAGCAAAGAATGTTGTGGAGGCATTCAAATGGCGCTCCCTATAGAAGTTCCCCATAGAGGTGCATTGCGTGGCGCATTCCACAAAGACGGAGCAGAATGCCGAACTTTACTCGTTAGTCTCTGCATATTTATTTAAGCCTAGGATGGATGTTATGTACAGAGGTTAGATGGATCTATCCTGGTGGGGGGGGGGGGAAGGGGGAGGACACTCCAATTTGACTCTTTGACAATGGCAGCAAAACTGAAAGCAATGTAGTTCACAAAGAAACACCTTAAACTAGCCTACAAGCCGACCTTTATATGCGATTTTCAAGCTGGGAGATACCATCGTTCATGTTTCTTTCGTCTTTTTGGCAATGCTCCTCCCCCGATTAGGATAGATCCTATAGCTTATACCATTCATTACCTTATAGAAAGGCACAGCATGAACGTTGTGTCGTAATAGGCTTTACAGAGGCAGATCGAATTAATCTCCGATCGTCTGCCATATCCGCATATCAACCGGATAAGAATCAAAGGCTTTTCATCCGCCTTCTTAACCTCTTCTACATAGATCTGTAGGACTCAGCTCAGTCACTAAAGTTATTTAAATTTCTACGATGAAAAGGAAAATTTTCCTGGTTCCTTAGGGCTTCTGACTTGCAAACGTTTCTGGAAAAGGGCTTTAGATCCTCGCGTCGAGCAACTTTTCGGGTGAAATCGCTAAGAAAACCAAAGTTTCGAAGGACCCGTTCGATGTTGCCGCTTTTGGAACGCGGAAGTTCGAGGCTGCATGTCAGCAAACATGCTCAAATTGGATTCGGAGAAGTCTTTACAAAGCATGCTTCCAAACACTACGAGTTCAGCTAGAAGGTAACCGATAGCTGCGAACTGATGGACTGCAACTATGAGGGGTCCTAGCTCGCTCAGCAAGGATGACAAGAAAAAGTGCTCAGTCGTCCAATCCTCCTTTTTTGACCTAGCGACTCCGAGCTGTTTCCGGACTCAAAAAGGCTGTTGCTTTGTACGTTTTATAGTAGCTTATTAGCAGAGAGAGGAGGTACGCCTCTCACATGGTGGAAGGACTCGAATCAATCCAGATCGGGTGCTTTTTTGCATGCGGATGAAATCGGCTGCTTCAAGGAGAGGAAACACCATAACGCAAACTAGAGGCGCCCACGCCAACAACGTCGAACAGAAGTGGTAGACCTAGCGCATTCTAGGGCGTGAAGAAGGACATGCTATGCCCTTCTGTCTGCCTTCAAGACAAACACTGACTTTGACTCTGTCCACATGAGACATCTAGAAGCTCAATGCCCATCTTGGGGATGGTGCGGTGACGATGCGTATAAGTGGGAGGTGCCCCTGCTTTCTATATATTAGGTTGGCAACTAATTTCGTGGACTCCCAAGCATCTTCAACAAAAGTGTTCATAAACAAATAACAAATAACAGTTTTCAACCAAAGGAAGATCTGTTGGAACGCGGGACTGCTTCCCATTTATCAGCTACCTGGCCCATCCCACAGCTGTAGAATTCTTGTGCTTTTGAAGCCAGGAATCCTTGGAGGTGCATTTTGACATGGTCCACATTAATAAATCGTCCTCCAACCAAGAGGTGTTGCAGCGAGCTACGAAGGCGCTAGTCATTTGGCGCACAGCCTGTGCTGTAAGGTGGGTGAGTTAGACGCTCCCAGCTTAGGTCTTCGATTTTTTTGAAGCTCCCGATTCGTGACGTGTGATCTGGCGTTATCTTGCTGATAGATAATTCCGCTTCTGAAAATCTGTCTGAAGCGATTCCAGCGGGGTTCAGCCTGCGCGCGGCCAGGATGAGAAGATTAGATTACAGCATTAATGCTGGAGCCGTTCTTGACGAGCTCCCAGAAGTTAGTACCTTCTTGACACCACCAAACGGAGGGAACGTAGCGAACCGGACGCCTCAAAAAATAGAAGAGCTTGACTGGGAGCGTCAAACTCATCCAACTTACAGCACAGACCTTGCGCCGAGTGATTACTATATTTTTAGTTCGGTGCAGCACTTCTTGGTTGGAAGACGATTTATTAATACGGATCGGGTCAAAATGCACCTTCAAAGATTCTTGGCCTTAAAAGCATATTAATTCTATGGCCGAGGGATAGACCAGTTACCTGATATATGGGAAGCACTTCTGCGTTCCGATCTTATTTTAATTAAAGATTGTCATTAGTTATTTGTTAATAAATACTTTTGCTGAAGATTCTTGAGAGTCCACGAAATTAGTTGCCAACCTAATAATTTTCATGTCAAATATTGGGCACTTTCCAACCAACATTTATGCTTCTGAAGTCAAAGTTAACGTTTCATAAAAAAAAGGAAACGAGATTCTTAAAGGTTAAGCTACAGACTCTTTGCTCTTTGCTATCAATCGTATAAAAATCACAACATCTTGGAGGACGGCGTGGTGCAATCTCTGCTTTTATATTTAAATATGGCTGCCTTCGTGCTCTTTAAAACAAACTTTGAAGCATTACTTTTTGTTAAAAAAGCTAAAACACTTATAAAATTTCAAACAACGTCTTCACGTATTGGGTAAGTGGATTAAAACTTCAAACAAAGTTATGCTCAAATTTTTCTTGAACAAAAAATTACTCCAACTTTTCTGAAAAATCTAGTTCAACGTAGAGAAAACTCGCTTCAACTTAGATGATGTGCAGTTCGATTTCAATAGCGTTAAACTTGTTAAAAAGAGTGTCCAAATTGACATGAAATGGTATATATTGACCGGTTCAAGACTCATTTCACATCAGTTTAAGTAAATTACTGATTGCAAAAGTAGTCGACTTAGCGCCAAGGCCAAGACAAGCTTTAACCCTAGTGATTTATGGCCTGGTTATGGATATGGTTTCAAAACAAAAGAAGAACAAGAATTTCGTCAAGAAAATAGGCGTAGAAAATAAAAAGATCTTTTGGTCACTGCCTTCAAGACAAGCCTCTATGTTCTTTTCGTGGCTCAAGAAAAAGAGCGTATTTTATTCTACATATTTCAAGCTGTAGCGCGTATAGCGCAGTCGGAGGAGGCGCCGACTGTCGCCTGGACCCGATACCAGTTCCTGGTTAGGATTTCCCGCCCAGGCCAACCAAGCCTTCCATCCCTCCGTGGTCGGTGAATTGGTACCAGACTTGTCTGCGAAGGGAAGTGCGCTGACTGTTCATCGGCTGGCCACCGCAAGTCATTGTATGGCCATATATACGCATTCAAAATCGCCTCCACGATATCTGGTTGAAATAGAATGCGTGGCGCATCCCCAAAAGGACTTGAGTAACGCCGTCCTTTATCCTTATCCTTTATTTCAAGCTATCCTAAAATTCTCCTTCCATATAAGCGGGAGATAGGAAGTAATGGTAGACGTTGGAAAAGTCGGACGAACGACGCATTCAAGGTGCTTCTAAACATTCAGCGTTTGTGCATTTATTCACCGTAACCGAGAACTTTTGGTTTCGCTGAAGTACAACTTGGGATGGGGGGGGGATAGCGTACTGTAGCATCCATAGGTCAACATAAGGTGTAAGTTGGTTACAAATCTGGCCGGTACGAGCCATCGATGAAATCTCTCGGTAGCTATCGCGACCAAGAGGTCTACGAAGGGCCCATCGCTCCACGAAAAAACGTCATTTTCAGTGCGACATTTCCAAAAAAGCCGCTCGACATTTCCTTCACCACCACCTCCCCTCGAATTTCTCCTCGCAAAATCGATTCGCCGTTTTGCATGTAAAGCTGGCAAATTTCGCGCAGTGCCACTCGCGAAAAGAATTCTCTTCGAGAATTTTCCAGTTCACCGCGCGCAAAAGCTGCGCCGAGACGTCGCCCCAGCGTTAGCTGATGACCTTTTCCTAACATCGCGCTTTAGCTCACGAATCGGGAGCAGCAATAAATCGCCTTCACAGCCTCAGCAGGGTAGAAGAGGTCGTTATATAAATGTGGAAAAATTAATTCAAATGTACACAAAAACCTTTTTTTCAAGATAAAATTGACTGCAGAATGCAGATTTTGGTAGCCATGGACCACTGCCGAAGCGGACTTGATTGCATTCACGGAGTTTCAGTAGGGAGCCGAAGCGCGCCATTATCTTACGAAGCGAACTAGCAGAATCGACAAGAGCTTAAATTTTCCTCACCAGACCAGCGTCCAACCTCATGCTCATGCGAACGCTTCAGACGCGGGCGAAACTCGAGGAGTAGGGCAGGGCGAAAATAAGACAACCGTCATGAGCCTGGACATTACGCCGTGCGACTACCACTTTCGGTCGAAAGATCACTTCATCCGTTGCAGCCGCTTTACCGAAGACGATGAGGTAACGGTGATCGTAGTAATAGACAGCTTCAGTTCGAAACCGACCTAATTCTACAGCGATGAAATCCACTCAGTGCATAAAAGTCGAACAAACTCATTGAGAATGGGAAAAAAGATAAAGGACGGCGTTATTCAATCCATTTTGGGATGCGCCACGCATTCTACTTTTACGGGATATCGTGGAGGCGATTTGAATGCGTATTTGGCCAAAAAATGACTTCCGCCATTGAGAAAGACGGCGATTATTTTGCTTAAATCAGTCATGTTTCTACTGTCATAATTTCTTTTCTCGTGGGCGCGTGGAGCGCAGACGGAGGAGGCGCCGGCCGTCGCCTGCACCCGATACGAGGTTCCAGGTTCGGATTTCCCGCCCAGGCCAACCAAGCCTTCCATCCCTCCGGGATCGGTGGATTGGTACCAGACTTGCCTGGGAAGGATAGAGCACTGACTTGTTCATCTGCTGGCCACCGCAAGCCATTGTATGGCCAAATACGCATTCAACTCGCCTCCACGACATCCCGTAGAAGTAGAATGCGTGGCGCATCCCAAAGGCGAAAAATTTAGGGATCCCGTCCTTTATCCATTTAATTTCTTTTCTCGTAATCTTATTTTTGGTTAGAAAGCAAATTTTGTTACTAAATTTATGATTCAACCTGATAAAATATCATCGTCGTAGAAATTATGGAAGAATGGGACGTCAAAAAGAGTCCTAAAAATGTTCCACTGTTTCAGTTATCCTAAATTTTTCGCTTTAGGTACAACAAAGACCTAAAACTTGTTTTAAAGTACAGGGCAGGTGTTTGAGAATATGCAGGGATGTTTGCTTGGTGATAGTGTACTGGTCATCGTTACAAAGTTAAATTTTTTAAACTAGTTATATGTGTTCAAATTTTGTAGAGAAACCTCGTTTTATATTTTTACGTCATCCAAGAGGGCGTGCCCTACAATATGAAAAATAATGGAAATCAAAACTTTTGCGCCATGGGGGACTCGAACCCGTATATTCTCGACGCCTCGAGAAACAACATATAGCCTCTCTACCAGCCGCTCCAGGCTTAAGCAAATGTGTTAAAACAGAACGAGAATCGAACCGTGCTTCAAAAAGAAGAGCGGATCTAGAAAAGACCAAGGCAAAAACTCCAGCGGCCTTCTCAGGTAGATCTGGAGCTGTTAGCTGTAATTCAAGGCGAACTTGTACTCCCGATTTGAATAGGACAGCATTGCTACGAACAGAATGGGAAGACAGGTGGGACAGAAGATCTCGAGAAGAACGGGACAGGAGGAGCGGCTTCGTGCGTTGTCGTCGCTGCCGCTCGTTCACTCAGCGATGGTGGGACACAACGGCGACGTCGGCATGATTGGCCGATGTCCTGGGAGTGTTTCGCGCGTGGCGGCGAATTCACGCCTTCAGGCGCCGCGACGCGACGTCGTTCGTCGCGGTGAGGACGACGTCGGCCCACCCACCATCAACAGGAAGACTCGGAGACGTCAACTGCGCCATGTCGACGTCGCCGTCGTCGTCGCGCTGACGCAGACCAAACAATCGCTCTTATACAACATACATATGTGAAGTGACTTTTCCGCCGCTCACACGACATTACTCACTAGGCGCCGAGTCGTGTTGCTGCCCATTAGAAGTAGAGGGGATTCAGCGTAATGGATAGCAACGAATGCCAGCGACAACTTCCTCTTCTTGCAGAGAGAAAGTATTCTACAAGACAGAAGGTATTCCTATTGATGGGTCGACAGCGAATTAGAAGGCGGTTCAGGTCTTCCAAATCCAGATGGGCGGAGCTAGGTAATTCAGGGGAAGTAATTAGTCTTCAAGAACTGGAGAGCCATCTCGAAATTTCTCAAAAACTTCGATTTGTCAGGGAGACGGAACTCCTCTACCTCGACCACATGATTATCCTACTTCCTTACTATACAGGGTGCCTCAAAAAAATGTATACAATAATTGAAAGGTGATAACTTTGTTCATGGTAAAGATACTGAAGAAGTTAAGGGCTCACATGAAAGCACAAGAAAATAGAAATTTTCTGACATATCAGAGGAATGGAATGTGCCATGCACTTGTCTGAAATTTTGCATTTTACGCTGATTGATTGTGTTTCGCTTGAATACTTGTTATAATTTCTTCGATTCGATTTCGATTTCGATTTTTTCGATTGATTTAAGCTTTTTTAACAGGCCTTATAACTTAAAAGCGCACTATAGTTTGGAAAAAATGCAGAGTATCTTAAATAATGCAGGTGCTATTTGAAAAGTTTTAACATTGCTGATGGTGAAGCTTTTGAAGATATGTGAGGCTTATATAAAAACATAGTGTAACGAGAATTCTGCGGAGTGTAAAGAGTCGAGATCGCGCCATGCCCCTGCCTAAAACCTTGCATTTCAGACTCGATTGATTGTGCATGGGCTGAATGCTTGTAACAATCTTGTTACTACTTGGCTACATTAACCTTACTGTGCTTTCTTGAACGTTTTTCGTCGTCCAGTTGCTGCAGTTATGCCAAATAACCTCTCCGTTCAGCTTAAATGTTGCTTCATTCGTCCACAGAATGCGTCTTGTAAAATGCGGCTCCTGCTCACATTTAAATCGTGCAATCAATGAACTCGTATGTTGTCAAGTTAGCAACAAGACTGTAACAAGCCTTCAGCCCATACACAATCAATCGAGTCTGGAATGCAAGGTTTCAGGCAGGAGCATGGCGCAGTATTGACTATTTGCTCGCCCGCCACAATAATCCCGTCGCCCAGCGCTTTCGTGTGAGTTTCAAATACCTCCAAATGCTCTACTAGTAGCAATGTTACAACCTTCACATAGTACCTTTATTTTTTTAGAATACTCTCCATTTTTCGCAAGCTATAATATGTAGTTAAGTTTTAAGCTCTAATATAAGCACAAATCAATCAAAACGGCCACTTTGTGAAAAAATTATGACACGTATTCAAGCGAACCACAATCAATCGAGTGTAAAATGGAAAGTTTCAGACGAGTGCATGGCGCATTCCATGGTTCTCGTACGTCAGAAAATTTCTATTTTCTTATGCTTTCATATGAGCCCTTAACTTCTTCAGTAACTTTACTATGAACAAAGTCATCACCTTTCAAACCGTGTATACATTTTTTGAGACACCCGGTATATACCATTTTGGCGTCGAATTGGACACTTTCCAAATCCAACCGGACACTCTTCTAGGACAGCCTAAGACTTCTGAAATCAATGGGAACTCTCCCAAATTGGAATGAGCTCCTACATTAAACTAAAGACTCTCCAAAAAAGGTCAGATAAATTTTTCGTTTTAGGGACATTTTATTATGACCTTCTTTGAAGTTTTGATTAATCTATCCAATAAATGAGCATATTATTTGAAATTTTTTAATTTTTTAATTTTTTGAGAAAAATAATGCTTTTTAAAGAACGGAAAGGCGGCCATTTTTTAGTGCTATAAAAAAGATTGCGCCATGCCCTCGTACAGGAAGGTGCTATTTTTGTTCGATTGATAGCAAAATTTCTGTTGCATGGAGTTCGTACAACAAAAACAATTGTAAAGATTACGAATATCCTCATTTATTAGGTTGGAAAAAAGTCTCTTCACACTGCGAAAAGTTTTTTTTACCGTTCTCCTGGTAAACAGACTAGCCAGTATTGATTGATTGCTGATTTCGTAATCGTATCACGCTTGTCTACCGTTCGCACGCGGACACAGGTCAAGACCTTCTTGTACTTCGTTATCTATCCAATCTTCCGGACTCAATGCCAGATCTACCTCATGGCTATTTTCGGCACGGCATTCTTCATGAATTCATTAAAGGATCTACAGCACGTCAGGCAGCCGACGAACTTAACCATATATATGGCTTGGGATCTGCCACTCATCGTGCCTGTTATGAGTGGTTCGGAAAGTTTTAAAGGGAGATCTTTCCCTCGAGGACAAAGCAAGGTCAGGAAGGCCAACTGAATTGGGCGACACTGAACTACTCCGTCTTCTTCGGACCGATAGTAGGCCGACGACACGTCAACTGGCAGAGAAGTTTGAAGTGTTTCACAGGATACTAGGAATCCATCTGAAGGGTCTTGGCTTTGCGTGGAAATTTGGAGCTTGGATTCCACATGCCCTGTCAGACACTCAGTGCAAAACCACATGCTGCAAGACTCACAAGAGAAACAATAAAGGAGATGGGCTGGGAGGTAATGCTACATCCACCGTATAGCCCTGACCTCGCCCCTACCGACTGCCATCTCTTCCGTGCTCTCAAGCAAGAAATTGGAAAGAAATATTTTGAAACGGATGAAGACCTCAAAAATTGGATTCAGCAATGGTTCGACTCCAGAACTGCAGTCCTTTAAACAAGAGGAAAAGACCCCATCTTTGGAGAAGTGTAGTGGAACAAAATGGAATTTATCTCAATTGATTTGACATTGTAGTTGTAAAGTGATAAATCTTTGAAAAAATGAAAAGACTTTTTTTCAAACCTAATAGGTAGATGGTTCATGTAAGTGGCATTTACCCTTCGATCAAACTGCAGTTGCGGCGAACTTTTCAAGTGCATGGCGTGAACTGATCTTTTAATGCGCCATATGATTGCTTCTTTGCTGTACTTTAAGACAAATTTTAATTTAATAATTTAAAAAATTTTATAAAATTATTACACTTATTGGGGAAGGTGAACTAAAAAATCTCAAATGAAGCTGCACCAAATTTTCCCCGAAAAAAATATTCTAACCATGTTAGTGAGTCTGTAGTTTGACCTGTCTAAAGGTCATTTCGATTTGGAAGAGATATCGCTTTGATTTCAAAAGTCTTAAAGCTTGCTTATTGTTAGAAAAGTATTCAATTTGATTTGAAAAGTGCCCAATTTGATTTAAACGTGTCCAACTAGACGCAAAAATGGTATTTAAAATAGAAAATCCGTGCGTCTGTTTCTCTGTCTGACCATCTGTCTGTCTGTTCGTCTTTCCGTCTGTCATGACCTTCAATGCGTCCGCACCGAGCTTCACATCTCCATCGATATTAGTGATCGCCGCTTAGGTTTAACTTTTGAAGGTGTGGATAGGCGGCTAATATGCTAGTCTGTCAATGGGAAAGCTTCTCAACAAGGAAGCATCTCTCGTTGGCCAATATCGATCGACTTTATAGGTTTTTCTCCGTAGCTGACCTCTAAGGTAACAGGGACGCGAATATACTGGCCGATAGGGCGGTTTGACAGCAGTCCAGCAATATCGATCCAGCAACCGTGTTCGATCTATTTTATCGACTTTGTCCGAGTTGACCGCTTGATGTGGGAATCGCATGAATATTATGGCCGGCTTCTACAGCAAATGAACACTATGGATTGGTTAAACCTTAGTGTTTAGCTGGCAATAGCGTAGATATCGGTAGGCTTCATAACTATACAGTAATCAACCGGTAGTTATCGATCAGTACTAGTGTTCTAGTCAGAATTACACGCTCGGTGGGAGGCTCGAGGTGTGGTGCTTCTGTGGAAAAGCCCGAGTCAGCCCCAGTCAGACCGGCACTGTGCGTGCTGACTGAGTGAAATGGATTATTGCCGGCATATTCACTGGCTAAAAACTCTTTGCGATCTACTGGTCGACTTTAGCACAGTGGTCAGCATGCGCAGAGCTCCCGCGCTCTCGAATCAATTTTGAGTTCGATTTCACTTATCGACAATGGCCACCACAGCTGCGCCTAACGACGATCTGGGATGACGTGAACAACCACTAACTGCCATCATGAACTACCATTACTCAGAGCTAGAACTAGGTCTAATGGCCCTTTATAGCAGCTCGATGCTGATGCACGAGAGTCCTTGACGTAATGGTAATGACCCACAAGCTTTGATGGGACCCAGTGAAGCCCAGATTCCGCCTCATAAGGCTAACGACGACTCATTAGGTCGCCGTCAAGATTGATGGGCGGATATTCAAAGGAGAATTCAATCCAGATATGGGGGACAAGAATGGGCTAGACCATGGTGGTGCACGCCGTGAGTTCTATAAAGGCGGAAAAGCTATTGAGGTGACAGAATTTGGAAGGAAATAGAACGTTACATACATATCTGAAGACGGAACACATTAATACCAACTTCACCGGATACTTTCAGGGAGTAATACCTAATACTACTCTAAATTGCTCTATAAGGATCATAGGAGCACAGCCTTGTATATTAGTTTAGAGTAGTATTAGGTTGGAAACTATGTGGGTGCCTGCCGTTTTTCAACATTTTGTTTCGAATTTCTCCGAAAGTGCATTGCTTAATATTAGGCTGTCGCAAAATTAATCTCCGTTTCGAGGTATGTATACAAATAATTAAGTTCTTTATCCTAAATCACTATGCCTCAGGGAAAGCCACATATACCGTTCGATGGGTTTTTTCCTGCTCTTTCAAAAAACATATGTGGATGTCGCTCCAATTTTCTAGCCGACCTTTTCCAGGGCTCCGTAAAATCATGAACCGACGCGACTATCGAGTCGCCATGCTTTACGAATTTCAATTGGGACACTCGGCGCAGAGGAATCCCTCGTAACCATAGCAGCGCTTTTGGGACGGACTGTCCTTGCGAAATAAGGATGAGGCTCTGCTTCGAAACATTCTCTTCTGGCTATTTTGACCTCGAAGGAAAACCGGGGCGCAGTTTGCCGCTTGACGATGAGCTTTTGAGGAGTGCCTTCGAAGCAAATCTGGAGACCAATACACGATAGCAGAGGACCTTGTCGTACATAGCACGGTAGCAAGTCATTCGGCGAGAATCGGCAAGGTGAAGAAGATGTCGAAGTGGACGCCTCATTAGGTGACCGATGCACTTCGACACCTGCTTCAACCTGCTAATTCGCTTTGAAAATGAGCCTTTTGTAAGCCGTTTTATAACTGCAGGTGAAAAGTGAGTCCTTGACGATAACAGGAAGCGGGGATTTGTCTGGGTAGAGAAGGATGCTCCTCCAACATCCTTTCCTGAACCCGTCCTTCACCCCAAAAAAAGTTATGCTTACTTTATGGTGGTGTTGTGAAGATGTAATCCATTACAGTTTCTGCAACCTGGTAAGGCAGTCACAGCACAGTCTTACTGTCGTGATTTAGATCAAATATATGAGAAGTTGCAAAAATTGTGGCCGGCAGTGGTGAATAAAGGGCCGCTCCTTTTACAGGACAACGATAGGCCACACACCTCACAAATCACTCGGCGAAAATTGACCCATTTAGGTATCGGAGTTCTCCCTCACCCACCACATTCTCACGACCTTTCCTAAACTGACCGTCACTCTTCAGAGCTCTTGATTCCCATTTTTGTCAGGAACAATTCAGTAATTTGGCCGATGTTGAATGCGCCCTCCTTGATTCCGTTAATTCCTGTGATATCAGTTCTTACTGTAAAGAACTATATTCACCACTTTTCCTTGGCAAAAAAATATAGATTCCCGTGGTATTTATTTACCTCGAATAATAAAGTTGTGTTTAAGCTGAATTATAGCAGTTTGAAGTATGCGGTCCGTTTCGGCGATTCATTTTGCGACAACCTAATGTTATAGAAAGAGAATGATTTGATCAGCCAGTGAGTATGTTTCGCTTTTTTCCCATTTTGATTTTCGTAAATTTTTGGCACATTAAAGTGGAAAGTCAAAAAAAAAGAATACCTCCACCGGCAACATTATAAAGGGTTGAGATCAGGTTTCAAGGGAGCATTCCCAGTAGGTATACACAGTCGTGTGCGACGCTCTGATGGAATCTTCACCTCATCCAGAAGGGCAATGCGGAAGGTACAAGGTTCACTTTCCAACCTGCCGCAGGATGGTTAGTCGCTCCCACTACGAAAGACATCGGATAGAACAAGTGTGTCGAATTCAACCGAATACCAATTCCATGACAGACATGCCTATACCTCCGGCAAAATGGAACTCATCCTAATTTACTTTACTCTATTTTCCTACAATACATGTAGTCAAAGTGGCCGCGTGTTAGCGAAACGGCAGAAGGCGCTGACTGTCACGTGCACCATGCCCGATGCTCCTGCTTTAGGGCCTGGATTCATCAAGCGGAAGGTATGGGTAGATACCGTGGGTAAGATCATCACTCACCCGCGAAGGGCATAGGGCACGATTCGTATTCATCCAACGAATCGAGGGCAAAGTAGAAGAACCCTGACAGACGTCCAGAAAAGTTGTTCTAGCATTCCGCTGATTCCGCTGCCAATATGAAGTGAAAAACTTCAAAGTTAAGGGAGGAGGGGAAATGAGGAGCCACATTCGTAGAACTTTCTCCGACTGGAGAATAGTGTAGAGATAAAGAACAACGTTACTCAGTCCGTTTTAGGATGCGCCACGCATCCTACTTCCATGTGAGGTCGTGGAGACGGTTTGAATGCGTATATGGCCATACAATGACTTGCGGTGGTCAGCCGATGAACAATTCAGCGCTTTATCCTTCCCAGATGAGTACGGTATCAATTCATCGTCCCCAGAGGCTTGGTTGGCCTGGGCGGGAAATCCTATCCAGGAAACCAGGAACCTGGTAGTGGGTGCACGCGAGGGCGGCACCTCCTCCAACTGCGCTACACTCGCCCCGACTAGAGAATTATTTAAAAATTCGCTAATTTAGTCGGAAATGTCTCTTGGAGTTTGAAGTTGTTCCTCGCGCTTTCGCATATTTTCCTGATGACGTTGCTTCAGAAAGCTTCAGATGTTTATTTTCAGTAAAAGAAGGAGCTCACAGGAACTCTTGAGAACAGGTGACCTCACTAGAGCGCGTTTTTGTAAATGGGGCGCCAGATGGTAGCAGTATGATGGTGTACCCACGACATCACGGTCGATAGGTTTCGTTGACCCACTGCTGTATCCACCATGTGGTGGATAAAGTTTATCATGAATGCCACATCGTGGGTACGTCCACCCCTATAATCCCTCATACCCGCGGGTTTGCGCCTGAACCCGGCACCAGGTCCCGTCCAGGCCAACAGTCATCCATCCCACGTGGATTCGTGAGTTGGTACCATACGGACAATACACGAACTTGCCCATGATCTGACCATTCATTGTATGTATAGGCCAAATACACATTAAAATTTCCCCTGCGATGTCACGTAGAATGAAGTACGTGGCGCATTACTTAAAGGTATTAGGTATCGCTGTCGTTTACGCTTTTATTCCCGGTAGCTACTGCAGCCTTTCATGGTAAACTAGGCACGTCCTTTGGCAAACCGAAGGGCGGACAAATTCACGCCGTCGATAAGGAAGTGCGTCCGGTGGCACTCGAAGGTGCTAGGCGGACGACGCCATCCGGTCGGCGGCGTCCGGCAATCACTTCGTATACGCATATTCAAAAGGCCGAGCTGGTCCATAGGTCGTGTCGACGAGGCGTCGTCACCCCGGAGCTGCTCCAATCATGCCGAGCGCACGGTAATCAGGAAGTCGTCGTGCCACTCATCTGATGGCAAACCGCCATCGTCACCGGGTGAGATTGACGTGCTCTCCGAGTGTCCAAGGACTAAACCTTACCCGATCGTGGAGGGGGGAGGGGAGGCCTGCAGAACAGCCGGTGGGTCAGAGACTATCGTCTTCCATTTGTCGATACGTATAGGGCTCTCCACCCTAGTCAACGAAGGATATCCCAGTGGTGGTTAACTCTACCTCCCTATTGGTATCATGCCAGCTTTTCGACTACTAAGCGAACTAGAAAGCTCGGTGCAGTCCTGCAAATCCTAAAAGTATCAACTTTCACCATCTGGATTCCGGATGCGACTCCGTCTCTGCCTTCATTTTCTTCCCGACGGTGGTGGCTATTTCAATTCAATTCTCGTGCACGAGCAAGCCGCTCTCTAAGAATGCATTCGCTTCCAGAAAAAGAACAATGAAGGCGTCATTGTCAAGGGTAACGCGACGGAACAATGCTTTGTCCGTCGAGTGGATTTGCTTTTGCGCTTCGACCACTTCAGGCGTTTTTGAAGCCAGTATTAACGGGTAACGCAGGAAGCGGTGGAGGTTCGTGAATCTGGGACTAAGAGCGAATGGGAAAGCTTCCATATTCTAAACTGCCCAAGATACGTCATGCCTTCTTCTTCTACGTGGCATCAGGAACACATGAAATAGGAGCCTTGTAGATGACCGATGAAGAGTCTTAGTTATCATTATCGCATATGTGTGACGCTCTGTCAAACCCGGTATATGACCAGGTATCTAAGAGCTCGGCGTAGGGGGGGGGGGGGGGGGGGGGGGGAGGGGGTGGGCGGCTATTGCATGCATCCGATTTCAGATTCTCAGTCCAGATTTCACACCCACCCCAACTAAGCCTTCCATCCCTCCAAGTTCTCTGAGTTTGAACCGGATTTGTCCGGGAAGGATAAAACACTAACTGTTCCATCGGCTGCCCACCACAATGTGCCAAACGCGCATTCAAGTTGCCTCCATGACAATAGAATACGTGGCGCATCCAAGGCAGATTAATTACTCTGGTTACCCCATTTTTCATTTATTTCGGCCTAGATTCACGATAGCCAGCCAGCGGATGTTAAGCGACTTATTCTTTTCAGACAAATTTGGTTGCAATAGGTATATTACCTTCAACGGCCCATTCTATTGATCCCCTCTACGTATGTATGTGGTCGTTGTCAGAGTTGTTCCTACTTCGATTTTGAGCAATTAAACTTGAATTAATAAAGGAGGCCAATAAGTCGCTTTACCATCGAAATACCTACCGAAGCACATAGTAAGTAAAAAGTACGGCGTATCCCAAAGAATGGGCGCGTGACAGCGCAGCCAGAGGGAACACCGGCTGTCGCGTGCTCCCGAATCCATGTTCTTGGTTCGGACTTCCCGCCCGGGCTATTCGGATTTCCCGCCCAGGCCAAATAGGTCCTCCATCCCTCTGGGGTCGGTAAACCCTCCGGGGTCGATAAAATGCTACCAGACATGCCTGGGAAGGATAAAGCGCAGAATTGTCCATCGCCTGGCCACCGCAAGCATGGCCAAATGCGCATTCAAATCGCCTCCTCGATGTCGACATGCCTAGGAAGTAAGTGACTTCGCCATCGAAATACCTACCCAGGCATATAGTAAGTGAAGAGTACGACGTATCCCAAAGAATGTGCGCATGAAAGCGCAGTCAGATGGGCGCCGGCTGTCGCGTGATCCCGATTCCAGGTTCTCAGTTCGGACTTCCCGCCCAGGTCAACCAAACCTTCTGGCCTTTCGGGGTCGGTAAATTGGTACCAAACTTGTCTGGGAAGGAAAAAGCGCTGACTCGTCTATCGGCTGGCCACCGCAAGTTAACCTATGACCAAATACGCATTCAATTCGCCTCCATCACATCCAGTAGAAGACGAATGCGTGGCACATCATAAAACGGATTGACTAGGGTCGTTTTCCATTTTCGTCTTTTATACTTGAGGAGAAGCCCAAAAAATAGCTCTGTGAATCACAGCTTCTGGATGGGATAGAATGTTCCGTTCTATCAGAATATGTTTATTCCTTGGTATTCCTAAATTTTACTGATTTTTAGGTGATCTTGTTCAGGTAGAGTGCCGCATGGCGCAATCGGAAGAGGTGCCGGCTGTCGCTGATACCAGGTTCTTGGTTCGGATTTCCCGCCCAGGTCAATCAAGCCTTTCATCCCTCCTGGGTCGGCGAGTTGGCACCAGACTCTCTGGGAAGGATAAAGCGCTGTACTTGTCCATCGACTGACCACCGCAAATATAGGCCAAGTACACATTCAAACTGCCTCTACGACATCTCGTAGAAGTAGAACGCGTGGCACATCCTAAAAGGGATTGAGTAGCGTTCTCTATTTTCGTCTTTTATAGCTGAGGAACAGCGCAAAACTAGCTCTGTGAATCAGTTCCTGGACGAGATAGAATGTTCCGTTCTATCAGAATATGGTTTCTATTTGGTATTCCTGAATTTTGCTAATTTTCAGGTCATCTTGTTCAGGTTGAGGGCGCGTATGGCGCAGTCGGAGGAGGTATCGGCTATTGCCTGCATCCGATACCACGTTCTTGGTTCGGATTTCCCCCACCCAGACCAAATTAACCTTCCATTACTTCGGGGTCGGTGAGTTGGTGCTAGGCTTTTCTGGGAAGAGTAAAACACTGACTTATCTATCGACCGGTCACTGTAAATCATTGTGTAGGCCAAATCCACATTCGAGCTGCCTCTAGAACACCCGTAGAAGTAGAATGCGTGGCTCATCCTAAAAGGGACTGACTAGCGCCATTCTCTATTTGCGTTATTTATAGCTGAGGAACAGCCCAAAAATAGTTCTGTGAAGCAGAGTTTCTTCTTCTCACTAGTTCCAAAATGTCGTAGAAATAATATTTAGGATGTTAGCCGCCACCATATGGACACCAACGACCACCAATACGGAAGTCTGCTTTCACGTCAAGCTCCATAATAACACGTGGCCAGATCGACCACACTGACGGCCGTGTGGCGTTGGACGACGATGAGATGAATGCGCCTCTGAACAGAAGTAGCATTCGACAAGCGACAGCAACGAGCCGACGATGTCGACACACACGCGCACACAAGCGAGCCGTCGTCCGACGATTGATGCAGGAAATTAGGGTAGCGAGGAAAATGAGGGTGTGTGGCGTCGTGAATGGGCACGTGGGCTGGCTGGCAGCTTGGCCGTGGCGAGTACGACTCAAACCGGGTGAGGCTCGGCAAGAACGAGAGCGAGAATGCGAGGAAGGATGCACCAGTCAAGAATGGCATGAAGACGTCAGGCCGCCGGGAGACGCCTCGATCAAGCACGGCTATTCATCTCCTACTAATCCCTGCCTCACTGCGAAGCAGTCCTAATCCTACGGGACGTCCATGTGCTTGGAGGCGCATCAATTCGCACTTATGTTCGCAGGTTTTTTGTTGGCTCCCGGGAATTCAGCAGAATATTGAAGAGCTTCGTTCTGCCTCTGCACTCTGACTAGGGAGGCTGACTGCGTTCGCCATTAGGCGGGACCAGCTAGTATTTCCCTCGGAATTTTTGGCCATATAGCTTCCCAACTTCACATTCACTTCCGAACCATGTTCATCCATACCATTTTCACTCATACTGGATGTTTTTCACGTCAAATTGTTTGTTTGTCTTGTATCAAAGTATTTCACTCCTTGTTTTTTCAGCATTTTTCCTCCATATCCGGCAACTAGCACACAATGCTACTGAGCTATGGTTCATTGATGATTTTCGTTTTTTAACCATGTTGTGGGCGCGTGTAGCGCAGTCGGGGGAGGCGCCGACGGTCGCGTGCACCCGATACCAGGCTCCTGGTTCGGATTTTCCGCCCAGGCCAACCAAGCCTTCCATCCCTCTGGGACCGGTGAATTGGTACCAGACGTGTCTGGGAAGGATAAAGCGCTGAGTCGGCTGGCCACGATAGTCATTGTATGGCCAAATACGCATTCATATCGCCTCCACGACATCTCGTAGAAGTAGAATGCGTGGCGCATCCCAAAAGGGATTGAGTAACGCCGTCCTTTATCCTTTATTAACCATGTTGTGTTCCTAATCATGGACTGTGTACATGGACTTGCTTTATTCTAGAATTGTGGGCGCATCTATATAAAAGCAAATAAATAAGTAAATAAACATATAAATAAATAAATAAATTGAACACTTTTCACGTTGAATTCGACAGTCTTCGAAGCCAGGCTAAAATATTTGAAATCATAGCGAACCCTTCCAATTCGAAACGATTTTCTTCTACACGAAGCTAGAGACTATCCAAAAAGTTTGGAATAATTTTTTTTCAAGGAAAATTTTAGTATAACATTCTTTATAGTTTTAAATCACTTACACTAAAAGTGAACGTTTTGTTTGAAAATTTGTAAAATTCCTATTTTCTGAGGAAAATTAATGGTTCAAAGATTATTTTAAAAAACAGGAAGGCGGTCGTTTTTAATTCCAAAAAGAGATTGCGCCATGCTCTTGTGCAATACGCCGTGATTTTTATTCGATTGATAGCAAAATTCAATGAAATAAACATTGCGACTTGCTTTTCGCGTGCATGGCGGTATCTCGTCTTTTAATGCATTAACTTATTGCAGCCCTGTTGTGCTTTAAGACCAAATATAATTCATTATTATTTCTTACAAATAAAAATGTTACAAACCTTTGAACAAAAAATTATTCTAACCACCTTGAAAAGTCTGTAGTTTAACCTATAGGAAGTATGTTTCGATTTTGAAGGCATTCACTTTGATTTCAGAAGCGTCAAGTTTGTATAGAACTGCCCAACTTGACGTGAATAGTGGCTGATTTCACACTAAAATTGTATAACGTAAAGAGGCGGGAATACAGGTCCAGCTAATCTTCGCATCGGAAACATGGCTCACCGATGAAAGCGACGACTAACGCCTTCAAAGACTTCTATTATGACCAACTCTGACAACAAGGAACTAATCCGCTGTAAACGGTACCTAACGCGGGATGAGGTAGACTGGGGCCTGCCTCGCGGTGTCTGAATAGACCAAGAAACAACCCTTCGCAACAACGTCATATACGAGCACTGACCAAGAATCTGTCAACAAGTTCTAGCCGAAATAAAGATAAAGGACGGCGTTAATCAATTCCTTTAGGATGCACCACGCATTCTACTTCTGCGGGATGTCACGAAGGCGATTTGATGCGTATTCCGTCATGCAATTACTGGCGAATGGCGAAAGGCGAGCCGATGGACAGGTCAGCAGTACTTTACGCCTGACAGACGTGTCTGGTACCAATTCACCTGCCCCAGAGGGATAGGGGGCCTGCTTGGACTAGGCGGAAAATCCGAATCAGGAACCTGGAATCGGGTGAACACGACGCCCGGTTCCTTCTCCGTCTGCGCTACCACTAGCCAACAAATCTTAACAAACGACTGAAGTAGGAAAAAGTCATAAACGATGGCGTTATTTAAATCTTTCTGGGATACGCCACGCATTCTGCAGGACATCGCGGAGGCGATGTGGCGTTTGGCCTATACAATGACTTGCGGTGGCCACCCGATGAACAAGTCAGCGCTCTATCCCTCCCATACAAGTCACCTACCATATACTACCTCTACTAATCGAGGAACTGCCAAAATCATGGCGCATCCACAAAGCAGAACGCGGCGGAATAAGTTTGAAGATAAAAATACCTGCAAGAAGGATAAAAGTATTAGAATTGAGAGCAAGCACTCTACTTCAAGGATCTCGAGAAGTTACGTTGGAAAGCATGGATGGTGGTAGCCTTCTAGGCGTGTACTGCAACCTTCGCAAATGATCGAGCTGTTCAGGATTCAGGAGTCAGCGCGCTCCGGACCAGCGCCTAAATAGGTCTGCTCGGCCGCCGGCCCGGTGCCGAAAACCTGGGCGGGGCTGACGCGAGCGAGCAGATCGGCTATGCACAACGAACGCAGCGAACATCCACCGAAAGCGACTTGATTGACACCTCTGGGGCGGTGGCCAAACTCGCCGCCGCGCTTCCGGCATGACGTCTGCCTGCGCAAAGTGCACCCATGCCTCAGCCCTACATTTAGCCAGCTTCAGACGCACCTCACTGGAGCGTATCACGTCATCCATCCACCTATGAGTGTACTACGATCATCTATTCCATTATGGGATATACAGAGCGTGAGGTTTCGAAGGTGAGAACTTGGCTGTCGCAAAAACAAGAAACAGTAGCTCAAAAAACGATGGAGACAATGAAGAGCGCTTAATCGCCATTATTGATAACAGTCGTAAAGTGGCACGTAATTTGCTATCACTGAATATAATAGAGACACCTGCTCATCATACAAGCATAGCGTCGTTAAGAACGTGTCTCAAAGGCCTCGTAGATATGCACAGGTGAAATGGGGTTAAAATTTGAGTATGGCTATAGAAAATCACATCAAAATCCATTTCCATTTTCAAATATTATCGCGACCAACTTCGTTCTTAGGAAAAGAAGTGATCTCTCTGACAACTTTACCATAATTTCTAGCTTCATGTGCGCTCTCTCTTTTGCTCCTAATTTTCCCCTCTGTTCCTCTGCCTTCTTGTCCTACTTATGCTGCTTCTTTTTCAGCTGGATCAGTATTTAGGTTACCCTGCTTATTTACACTGACTGCTGTTTTTAAAAGAATGTTCGTGGCGTGTACGTCTTTTTTTAAGGTTGTTAGCGCGCTTCAGTGCGTATAGTAAATAAAAAATCTGCTGACGATGTTCAAAATGGTTAATGAATTTGTAGCACACCACTAGATGGGGAGCATGTAGCGCAGTCGGAGGAGGTATCTGCTGTCGCGTGCACCCGATACCAGGTTCTTGGGTCGGATTATGCTTCCACTCCATCCTTCAAAAGGAGAATGAGTGGCGCATCCCGAAAGGGACTAAGTAACGCCGCCCTTTATCCTAAACCACTTGATGACTGCAAAATTCCAACACATGAGATTGCCAGCGAAAAATCTATTTTACGAAAAAAGAAAAAAGGGAGGAAAATTCAAGGCCTCAGAGCTCTATCCGCGCTTCTTTTTTCGCCCAGAGAGCCGGCTCTGGTTTTTATCATTCTCAACAACAATAATAAACGCGCACCCCAATTTATTGGTTCAGTTTAAGAAGCTCGTAGGCAGATATCTTCCAGAGTTGCAGTAACTAACAAGGAAAGGTTCCCAACTCAAGGTGGGCTATTGCGATGCTATTTTGACAGGATGTAGGGCCATGTGAGCCCAGAACTACAGTTAGTTTTTGCTGAACGCTTTTTTAAAGACTTGAAAAAGAGGTGTGAAAACGTATGCACAACACTCGTCAACCCCTATGACACCCCATGAAATGTACCTCGGTGACGCAGTCGGTAGGAGTACCGCCTCATTGGAGTATACCGGCGGGCTTGTTCGAGTCCGCGCACTGCCAATATTATTGCACACATTAGTTTGTTGTTAATGCACTTTCTCATGATCACAGACGTCAATTATAGGGGATCAATGCTTACAGCAAACCAAGGCTGTCTATTTGCGCCTTCACAAGTGTTAGTTTTTTCAACGATGTGTATCTGCACCACATCATTTTTCTGGAAATAAAAAGTGTTATTGCTCTCCCCTTTTAGTCAACAGCTATGGTACAAAGCTATAAAATAAGTAGAACACAAGCACGTGTCACACCAGCAGCATCTTACAAGAGCCAGTGAGGAACATTCTTCTCCCTGGCAGGCGCCTCATTTATACAGAAAGGCTTCCCAGGAATGTCCCAGCCGTTGCAAAATTTCCGAATCTACATTTAAATAGACAACATTGCCTTGTAATAGACATCGTCCTTCAATTACTCTTTCTGTCAGATAGCATGATATGGATAAGGATAAAGGACGGCGTTACTCAATCTCTTCTGGAATGCGCCATTCTACACCTACGGGATGTCGTGGATGACGATTGAATGCGTGTATGGCCATACAATGGCTTGTGATGGCAAGGCGATAAACAAGTCAGCGCTTCATCCTTCCCAGACCAGTCTGGTCCCAATTCACAGCCACGGGGGATGGAGGGCTTGGTTGGCCTAAGAGGAAAATCCGAACCAGGAACCTGGTATCGGGTGCGCACGACAGCCTGCATCTCCTCCGACAGGCTCCAGCTCCACGCCCGGACATGACATGTATAGCGTCAATTTATGTTTCTAGCTTTGCTCAAGTTATGCACACGAATTTATTCACTGCCCATCTTCTGCTCCCAGTATCCACTCATGCCTCTGTTTTCCATTGTTCTCGTGAATACTGTCGAAATGTGAAGGCAGCATTCGTGCTCATTCGGGTGGGTGGGTCAGCGGCCGAGATGAGCTGATGAGATGAAAGCATTCATGACGGGATTCGCCGCGTCAGGAGGCGAAGATTAATTACGAAGAAGATTTGGCGGATTCCCCAATGGAGCACAGGCCATAAACAACGCGAATTGCAACGCCATCGGCCTGCCAACGAGGTAGGCTCTTCGCGGTCGTCAGCGGCACCAAAGACGATTCTGTTACATGCACGAAGCCATCTGTGCAGGGAAGAGTTGAAAGATTAGACTGAGCTAGCAGAGAAGATAGGGCTCTCATATATACCATTTCCATGTCGAATTGGACTTTTGAAAAGATTGGACACTTTTCAAATCAACTCAGCCAGCCTTAAACTTTTGAAATCAAAGTGAACTTTTCCAAGTCGAAACGAACTTCAGGCAAGTCAAACTACAGACTCGATGAGATGGTTAGAATAAGTTTTTGTTCAAGGAAAATTTGGTATAATTCCCTTTAAAATTTTACATCTTCACTGCTCCAATAAGTGTAATAATTTTGCAAAATTTTTATTTTTGTAAAAAAATGAATTAAAATTTGGATGGATTAAAAAAGCAAAGCGAAATGGGAAGCATATAGCGCATTGAAAAATCAGATCGCGATGTGCACTCAAAAAGTTCGTCGCAACTTTTGTTTGATTGATAGTGTAAGTGCCAGTGCCATAGTGTGAGTTTTCTCTAAAAAATAAAATTTTTATAAAATTTCAAACAATGTGCTTACTTATTGGGTGGAAGAATTAAACTTCGAAGAAAGTTATAGTAAAATTTTCCTTGAACAAAAAATTATTCTAACCTTTTTAGAGAGCCTCTAGTTTAACGTAGAAGAAGCTCATTTCAATTTGGAAGAGTTCGCTATGATTTCGAGAGTCTTAGGCTAGCTTAGAAGAGTGTCCAATTTGATTTGAAAAATGTCCAATTCGACGTGAAAATGGTGTATAAGTCGCATGGCAGTTATACGCATATAACTCAGGGAAGAAGTCGTTTTTAATGTTTACCTTCATGCTACGAATTCTGCCTGCTCTAGAGGAAAAACTCGCTCGGAAAGAGAAACTGGAACCAACTGAGCTATTCTGGCATTTGACAGGAACGCTTGCATCGCGTAGTGAAAGACACCTTGCTCCTTTTATACTCTGAATTCGTTACTCGATCGTAGAGTAGTGTTTTATTACGCCTGAGACTAGCACAACTACAGCGCTCTCGCACCACTACACTCACCGTCACCATGCTCTGAATGGAATGGACGAAGCGACGCAGAAGACGGGCTCTTTCTCTCATCAACAACGTCAAACAAATCATCTATGATTCATACGCCGTGGAAAAGACATCGCCGCGCCACACTGCCTCACTTGGGTCTTAGGGATGGATGGAAGAATCGAAGCTTCGAACGATTTCGTGCCAGCTTGCAGCAGCTTGATCGTACTATTAGACGTCGTGACGGATCTGTACTATCCGAATTACCATCGGATCCAATGAATAGTTCCTACTCGAGCTAAACAGTGACACATGGAGACCACGCGAAGAGAGTTAAGGGTAAGGCTAAAGGACGGCGTTACTCAATCACTTTTGGGATGCGCCATGCACTTTACCTCTACAGGATATCATGGAGAACATATAAATGCGTGTTTGGCCATACAATGACTTGGAACTTGGTGTCGCGTGCACGCGACAGTAGGCACCTCTTCCGACTGCGCTACATGCGCCCCAATCCGAAGAGAGTTATCACAGCTCAATCATCTTTAAGAATATGTTACAATTGAAGAGCATCAAAAGGAATCGAATCTCGATAAGCAGTGGCTCCGAACCAAATGTAAATATACCATTTTTACGTCAAATTTGGTCACTTTCCGTGCCATATTCATCTGAAAAAAATGTCCAATTTGACACGAAGATGGTGTAAATCGCTACGGTCATTACGAGACAAACATCCTCCGGAGCACTCTTCCATCGGAAAATCAATGAAGCACTGCAGTAGCACAAAGGGTAGGCCGATGTTTACGTGACTGTATCACTTAGACGTGCCTTCATCTGGAGCAAAAACGACAACGTGGACGAAAAAACTGCAATATAGGGCCGAAATAACGTCCATGCATTTGGAGCCAGTAGGCAAACTAAGCTTTTATGGAACGCTGAGGAAAGAATGATTCAGCAGCAATCAGTAGGGGAGTTGGGTCTAGTAGAGCCATCAGTAATACGAGGCTAGGCTGGAGACAACAATGTGGTACAAAATTTATAATGTACCCCGTACAACCAGCAGCAGGAGAGCCAGGGGGCTAGTCGCTGAATAATTCTATTCGGACGATTCTCTTAACCCTACTGACCACTTGGAAGTGAATTGCTTTGCTTACGTCAGCTACTGTTCGCTGGAAGCCTAAAATCCTTAACGTTTTCTCACAAGTCTTGAGCATTTGAAGTCCAAGCCGAGTAAAGCACCATATATAGAGAATCAGGTCTATTCACGCTGATTCCATCAGAAGTACGAAGTCAATGGACTGAAGGGAATCATAGAGGATGGCGTAAATCTCCGTCAGCTGAGATGCAACAGTGCCATTGTCGCACCACGCACAGATGTGTGCTGTCGTGGCTTTCGGACCTGCGCAGAGATCTTTGTAGGTCCCGCCGCGCTCCAGTCGACACACAGGATACTCTGAGGACAATGAACGCGGGAGCGTGCGGGCTCCAGTACTTCGCCTGCAGTCCTTCGGAACGGCTGTCTTCTGCCCGCCGTCGCCAGGAGCGGTCGTGGCCTTGCGCCGTCTTCACTTCTACCACCACCAGTCTGGAAAACTGCATGGATTCTCAGGAGCGAGCCGACATCTAGCCGCAGTGACACCGCGGCCGAGGACGAGGACCGCGTACGTAGCAGAGAGGGAAGAGCATAGTCCCCGGTAGGACACCGGGCTGAGGTCACCGCAATCCCCTGGCGAGGTGCACCGTACGCCCCAGGCGGGACCTCGTCCATATCTTGCGGGTTCAATTCAACCTTCTACGTCACTAGGGCTCCCCTAGTGACGTAGAAGGTTGAATTGCTTGGTGCAGCGATGTTGAGCGCACGGGGAGCTAAATAAGATTGCGGTATGGCCCCTATGGTTCGGTAGGGGTAGCAGGATCCATAGTAGGACGAGTCACATGGAGGGCAGTAGGAGCACTTAAGCGTGCTGTGAGTCCTCTCCGATTCTTCTACAAAACGGCCTCGGGCTCGGGCCACCATTCACTGATGCCGGTGAACTTTAACCGGGGCACTGTGTAGGGAGACGACGACGACATCGATCGTGGAGATCTTATGAGAAGCCATTCGCCGTCAAAAGAACGGCGTCGTTCTTTTTGGCACGGACGGAGAGACGGACGGACGGACGGCGGCGAGGCCTGACGCTGCAAGCACATGATAAACATCGTGCACGACGATGCAGCATGCATGCTTCATTCTGCGTCAGCGACACCTAGTCCAGGACGACGTGCCATTGTGCTCATTAATTATGGGCAATTTTCACGACAACAACCCGGCCATCCTCAACAGCTCCGGCATCAGGCAACCACGAGCTCGCGGTGGGGCACCATATTGGGTTACACAGGAAGCTCCTACTGGTTTTTCTTCTCTTTTCCAATTCTTGGAGGCCGTTATAGAAGAGGTTTATTCCAAAACGTTCTCAAAACACTGTATAGAGGTGTAGAAAAGGGTCCTGGGTGAACGTAAAAGTAACTAGCTGCCACTCACGCGTATGACAGAAACGGCCGAAACACCGGAGCGCTGAACTGTCGGTAGGTCTGGCTTGTAATCAGCAGCATCTTACAGAAGCCAGTGAGGAGCAATCTTCTCCCTGGTGAGGAATGACCACTTATTCTTCCTTGAACGCGTCATCTGTGGGTGTAGATTCTGTATGACGCGTTCAACGAAGATGATAGGTGACGCGTTCAACGAAAAATAGATGGTCATCCCTTACCAGGGAGAAGATTGTTCATCACTGGCTTCTGTGAGACTATAAGCCTACTGACTATAAGCCAGACCTGCCGACACTTCTGCGCTCCGGTGTTTCGGCCGTTTCTGTCATACGCGTGAGTGGCAGCTGGTTACTACCTAGAGGAATGCATAAGGCTGGGACCAGTATGAAGCAATCATGGACTTGATAAATCCAAGTCATCCGTGAGTTATCGTCTACTGTGAGTTTCTACAGTCATGAACTTCCAACCGCCGTCGTCAGCACCTGCGCTGCCTTCTTGAAGGATATGACCACCGAATCTGTCGATGATACCAGCGCTTTTCTTCCACATTTCTTCGAGACATTTCTTCGAGAAACGAAGTGTTAGACGAGCATCCTAACATTTTGGACGACGAGAACGTTTCTGGACCTAGTCGCGAATGTGGCATCATTGGGAAACGAGAGTGCATCAATCAATCAGACTTCACCGAATGAGCGTGCCAGTCAGAGAGGACACGTACGGGCGATACCCTGATTGACTGAAACATATCCGGTCGATTACGGTCGGCCATGATTGGCCGGCGCGCTCCCATCTCGCAATGATGCCCACTTTTGCGACATGGAGCCTATTCCTTGCAAGAGAGGCTTGATGCTTCCTCTTGCGAACTATCGGCAACACATGGGTGTGACCAAAACATCACAGCCGCTAACGAGAATGGCTACCATGAAATTATTCCGACTTGGATGCCACCCGAAATGCACGAAATGGGACGGAATCAGTGTCCTGAATAGTTGCTTCTTCGCCTACACAGCGAGAATTTCTTGAAAACAGTGGTGCTGGAAGCGAGAGTCGGTCATTTCACGTCAACCATGTGTTTGTTTAGTAATGAGCCACTTCCAAGACAGACCCAAAAAGCGACCAACACAGAAAGAATGTAATACTCTGATGTAGGTGGTATTCCAAGGGGTTGCTCTACTTCTATGTAGCAGCTTCTGCTGAAATAAAATTACGGCTCATATGTCCGGAACTCAACTTCATAAGTTAGCTGACGCTCCGCGCTTGAAGGTTCCGAAGCGCGACAAAGTCTGTCTACTTCAAGACATCGTCCGTCCTCATTTCGGGAATGTGAGCCACCAGAAGATTGCCGAATCCGGATGAGAAGTGCCACTCCATCGTTATTTTCCCGATTCGACTTCTTCTGACCACCACCTATATCGCGCCTAGAAACATTATATTCGCGATGAGAAACCCAGTGGCAGTTTGGAATTCGAAATTAATCCTGGTTGTCGCCTCACAACCGCCAAAGTTCTTGCTTGACCAAGGGAGTCAAAAAGCGGATGGATTCTTGCGCACATCTCCAGTTCTAAATAGCGATTGATATTATGTAGTTGACTGGCTTTGTAAGACTAGCGTTTTCAAAATGAAAAATAAATTCCGGTCAAGATTTCTTCATCAAGTCGATTGAAGCGAATTCCAGTGGCACAGGAAGACCTCGCGATCATCGGCAGAGTCTGGAGATCTGGAGACAACGACTGGCAGAGCGATAGCTTATTATGCCCTAATTCCAACGTGGCCTGTCGTTTTGACGGGAAAACGAGCGCAATTGAGGCAATTATCTCCTGAAATAAAAAGTGTATTGTACCTAAAGTGCGGTGCCCCGGACGAACCGAGGACTCTAATGCGATCAGAAGTGCTCCGGGCATCGTTCAAGGGCGGAAAGGGCATCGCAGATACAAGAGGAACTGGTCACTCACAGGATCATCCGAATGAGAAGGGAGGAATTTTTGCACGGACTCAAAAGAGAACTTGTGCGCACTTGAAGCCATACTGCAGATGGACGGCTGCGGTTCAGTAAGATCAGGAGGCAAACAATCTCACGATGAGCTTTCGTCGCAGAATATAGGAAAGAGGGACCGATAATAATAATAATAAATTATTACGCTGCATAAGACAGTCGATCGCGTGCGGCGCAGCCGGCGGAGGCGCCGGCTGTCGCGTGCACCCGATACCAGGTTCCTGGTTCGGATTTCCCGCCCAGGCCAATCAAGCCTTCCATCCCTTCCGGGTCGATGAACTGGTAGCAGATTTTCCCGGAAAGGATAAAGCTCATCGACGGGCTAGCGCAAGTCATTATATGGCCAAACACACATTTAAAAAACATAAAAGGATAAAGGACGGCGTTACTCAAGCCCTTTTTGGGATGCGCCACGCCTTCTACTTCAACCGGATATCGTGGAGGCGATTTTGAGTGCGTGTATATGGCCATACAATGACCTGCGGTGGCCAGCTCACAAACGCCGTCCTTTATAGCTGTGCTTCATGGTTAATATAGTTTAGACGAAAAACAACAGCGTAACTTCTTGTTTCAGGCCTCCTTTCAAAACAAAATTGAAAAATTTACTCGTATCGCAGTCAGACAAGATGCCAAATCCAAAAAATGGTGCACGAGTCCAATTCTGGCATGAAATCAAAGCTTTAATGATGACATTTCTTCACTAGACAGAATCAAAAACAAACAGTTTACCCCGATGTTTGTCAATCATGTCTGGGATGGAGGGGTCGCGCATTTCTTATCTAAGAATGTCATGGAAGTCCTGTTAAAGCGTATTTGGGGTACGAGAAAGCCAGCTCACTAAAAATTTACTAAGAAATCCATCAACCTTGTCGTGCAAGTCTGGAACCAGTTGCATGACTTGGAGTGTAGTGAGCGGTGGTAGTGTGGACAGGAACCGAACGTAAAATCGATCAGAGGACGTGGCGGTATGGTTGCTTTCTGCCAACTGCACCACGTATCATAGATTGCGACAAGGCTTTCAAGGAAACAACGAAATGCATCACAAAATATAGTTCGTGCTCGAAGCCGTGAAGTCAGGTGAGTAATCCCACACTCATAGAGAATTGCATACGTGAAGGCTGAAGAAGAAAGAGGATCTAATCAATTCTAATCAGGAGGGATAACGTTAAGATGCCAGTTGCACCCAGCAATCTCTAAATTCGAACGAGTGTATCACTGGCAGAAGCCGAAGCTCCGGGACAAGAGAATATGTCAAAATGAAGCAAAATGATCATCCTCCCGATTAGGATAGATCCCGAGTAAGGTTCTTACCATTAGTGAAATAGAAGCTCCGATCAAAAGTCTTATCATTAATGATAATGATAGTGTTACAGTAATCCTGACGAAATATCGGAAAGATCACGAGAGTAGCAGAGCACCAGAGAACGTCTGAACACCTGATGGACGTAAAGCATTTCTCCAGAAACTTCCTAAGTTGCCGATCCTTAAGTTCATTGTTGAAGCCGGAATTAAGCCACGAACGAAGTCACGATTCTGCTAGGTGCACAAAATTGTCGGCGTAATCGGGATGAGGTGGTTAGTAACAGGTAGCGAAGGTCTTTCCCGAAGAGAAAACCTGAAGCACACCTCGTATGCAGCGGTTGCCTACCTTCACTGCTTGATTCGATTGGGCTAATTGGATTGCCTTCGTGACCGAATCGTGCCCTATGTATGTACTTTTCATCAGAAGGCGGGACTAGCCTCACCACTTCTCACCAAACTATACAAATTCCATTGTGGGAAAGTCTCATTCCCTCGTTTAGGAAGAGGAAAACTGGCGGAGTAGTAGAAACCGTAGCTCGTCACTTGAGAACGATAGCTTACCGTGGCGCCTGTTAAAAGACCACAAGGTTTGTCGGTGTGCGTCGGGAATATTGGGAGCGTTGAGGGATGTGTCAGCTAATCGTAACCACTCAGAGCACCGACCGAATATGCGCTGACCAATAAGGACATCGACAGAACTTAAACACTCCCCTGACAGGCATATCCATATGGCAAAGCCTGACAGAGGGAGCAGCCTCAATGAATTAATAGGCTTGATGGCGCCTGGCTTCGTCCCTTAATTTTAGTCTGTCTAAAAGCGCTTCATAGAATAGAAGTTGGAGATTAAACGTTTAGGCGCGACAGCTTCCGCCCTTCGCGTCGGTTGACCTGCTTCGCCAGAATCCAATAAGCTCACGAGTACTCGTAAAAAAGCTCGTGACTAACTGACCCATTAGGACGAGGTTCGTGCATCCGACTCGTGACAACCTCGCCGTAATCGTAAAAAGTGCTCTTCACACTAAATCGCTCTAGACGACAGATGGCTCCGCTCGGAGTGATGGCCCGAGAGGACGGATGACTCTATTGGGCCGAATCTCGAACCTCAACCTTTTCGCACAGACTCACAAGGACTAAAACTATGTAGGACACCTCCACTGCTAAAGTCATAAAGCAACACAGTGACTAAGAAACCAAATTTGCTCGTAGAATCTGCAGGAAGAAACCCAATCTTTCGTGGAAAACTTAAAAATTCAAATGTAGAGCCAGAAAATATTCGAAGTTAAGAAAACCAGCAAAAACAAACGGCGGTTGCGACAATTTGAGAGACGTTAATAGAAAGTAAACTGCTAGAGTGACCATGTATTCGAGTTGTCAGTTATACTTTTAAAAAAAAGTTAAAAATACACCTGATAAAATGTACAATTATATTACAATTTAAGAACAAAATAAAGAAAATGGTTCGAAAATCGTAAAAAAATAGAGGAATACTTAAGTAGATGACGCACCTTGAAGTAATGCGAAGCACAAGCCTTCGTCGTCTGGTCACACTGGAACACCAGTTCTCGGAGTTTTTCTACAATTCGTTCCTGAAATGTGTATTATTAGTTGGCAGGATCTCTACATATGACCGCGGCAAAGCAATAGGTCAGTGGTCGGATTCATCAACGACTTACATAAATTTACCAGAGAATTCACAGTGGAAAACTCAGATAACCCGGCTTATCGCTCACCATATCGCTTGATAAGCGGCGCTATCAGGGATTTCGGCTGTAATTTTCTCCGTTAAATTGCTGTAAATCGTTGATGAATTCGGCCCTGGTCACAGTCACAGTGTCTTCACTAATTAGGGAGATGCAGTAGGATGTATGTAGGAAATATGTAGACATACACAATTTTCACGTCGACTTGGACACTTTTCGAATCATGTTGGACACTGCTCACGTCAAATTGAATACTCTTCTAAGCTAGCTCTTCTTCTAAATTTTTTAAAATCAAAGCGATCTATTCCAATCTTCTAAATCGAAATAACCTTCTTACAGGTTAAACTATAGACTTTTCAAGATGGTGAGAATAATTTTTTGCTCCAGAAAAAAATTAGTTCAGCTACCAGAAGGAATAATATAGAATAATTAAACAAATATAAGAAAACAAATAAAAGAAAATAAAAAATTGAAAATTTTCTAAGAAATAAAATATTTGTCGCTGGAGAAAAAACGACAAATTAAATTTCGTTTTAAAGCGTAACAAGAAGCAATCATTTAGTGCATTGAAAGGCCAAATCTACCGTGAACTCGAGAAGCTCGCCGCGATTTCGATTCGACTGATAGTGGAAAAGCTGGTTACATGAAGCACCAAAGTGAGGATATGTGGGTTCCTTACAACTGTTTTTGCTCTATCATTCACAGATGTGCAACTCTGCATGCAAACAAAAACTGTTCTATAAATCGAATAAAAATCGCAGCACCTGCGACAAGGATATGGCGCAATCTCATATTTTAGCCCTAGAAGATGACCACCCTTGGCTCTTTAAAATAAGCCTTGAACTATTATTTTTCGTTGAAAGATAAGCATTTTATAGAATTTGAAACAATGCAAACACTTATTAGAGAAGAGAATTAAAACATTAACGAAAGTTAAACTTCAATTTTCGTTGAGCGAAAAATTATTATAGCTTAGTTGGAGAGTCTAGTTTAATGTAGAAAAGACTCATTTCAATTTGAAAAAAAAACCGATTTAATTTCAAAAAGCCTTAGGCTGGCTTAGAAGAGTGTGCAATTTGATTTGAATGGTGTCCAACCCGACGTAAAAATGCTACAAGTGAACCATTTTTCGAAATAAACCCCAACCCGCCCAGGGATTTAAGAGGGTACATAAATGGGACTTTAATTAAGAATGTGTACTGAGCGTTGAAAATTTGTCAATGAGGCTAAACAGAAGGAAGACTTCAGATTGCAATACCTGCTAGCTAGGGTAGCTTATAGGAGTGTCTATTCGAGGTGAAGGTGGTATACATATTTGCGGCACCAATCCCTACTTCTCCTTAACTTTATTCTTGACTAGAATGGGACGTGCAAAGGACGTTGAAGCAAACGTTATCGCGACGACGGCTTGCAGAAAGGCTGCCCGACTAATTGAACTAATAGAGAATATGGAGTAGCACCTCGAGACGGATCTAATAAGAAATCTCGCTCCGAAGTACCTCGTGTCGCATCGACAGCGCAAAGCAACGAGCACACGACAGAATGGACTTTCGAGAAACACCTGCTGTAGAGCTCCCCTGCAGTTTACCAGGCGGCTCAAGGGCCCATTAAGCACGGACTCGACGCAAAAATTTCATAATTGTTGAATCAATACAACCACAACGTTTAACGACACCCTACTTCGCTACAAGTGGCGATTTGACAAGAGCATACATCCTGCTGAATTTGTCGTCGAACAAAAAACATCTCGCAGGGAGAAATTAGCTCCAGTTACGTAGCGTGATAGAGCAAAACACATAACAATCACATTTTTTGTTTACAATACGCGAACACAACTTCACATGGTTCTTCTTGAGAACTTGCTTGGTGGGACCGAGAAGTGCTGGCGTTTTTTTTTGCTTTTAAATTTGAATTATCGTAACTTCGCTTAATGTTGATTGTTTAAATGCTGGTAAAGTCTTCGACGCTTAGCTTGCTTCTGCGAAGAAAGCCACTCGCAGGAATTTTTCAGTTATGGTTAATAGAACTGACTTTTTGACGTCCACTTAAGACATCCTAGAAAAATGTCTTATAAGGAGATAGTCCAAACTGGCGGTGAG
This sequence comes from Heligmosomoides polygyrus bakeri, assembly GCA_947359475.1. Taxonomy (NCBI): domain Eukaryota; kingdom Metazoa; phylum Nematoda; class Chromadorea; order Rhabditida; family Heligmosomidae; genus Heligmosomoides; species Heligmosomoides polygyrus. Next base: position 18,765,125 of record OX375866.1, on the reverse strand, counting down.
CTTTTGCGATGCAATTTTTACTGGATGTTCCCGAATCCCGAAAAAAAAGCTCCTGAATCCCGTGTGGGGAGTCCAAAACCATCGTTATTTTTTTCGAAACGCTCTTCTGTGGTTGAAAAAAAGCGTGTGGATCCGTGAGCGCGAGGTTCATGTCGCCCTGCTGCCACCCAACCCATGTGGTCGGTTGGCGTAGTGGTAGTGTTGTAGCTTCACAGGTGGATGGTCGTGGGTTTGATTTTGTAATGGTGTTCCTGCATTTTACGACTTATCGTCAGTGGGACTCTTTATTCCCATTTCCAACACATTTTTGAACACAAACAGGGCAACAAATGTCGTTACGTTTACGTTCATCGAGCTCTTTGAAAATGGAAAGGTGAGAATTTTTGACTTCCAGGTTAAGCAAGTAAAAAACTGACGCCAGATTCGTGATCAGCACCCCAAATAACTTCACGCACAAAGTTTGGGCTAAATTGGTGCATCCGACCTCACCCCCACCACGACCTTTTTGTTCAAAAATGTGTTGGAAATGCGGGTAAAGGGTCCCACTGACGATAAATTGCAAAATGTAAAAACACGAGTACAAAGGGGAATCGAATCCACGACCACGCTCCTGTGAAGATACAACACTACTCCTCCGCCAACGAACACATTGCTATGAGTGGCAGCAGGTCGCCATGAACTTCGCGCTCACGCGTCCAGACGCTTTTTTCGACCACAGAAGAGCATTCCGAAAAAAGTAGCTATGGTTTTGCACCCACACACGGGACCCTACGTCCTGTAAAAATTACATCGCAAAAGCTCACCGCCAGTTTGGAGGCTCTCATGTTAGACATCCTCTTATACAGGGTAGGCGTCCCTGTAAGACTTTTTTTGACGTGTTATACAAGGCGGATTTCACATCTCGAATGCTTCTCAGAAATTCAAATAAATACAGCGTAAGGGATATTTCTGTAGACTATGTACGTTGGACGAAATATAATTTTGTGGTCGAAATCCTATATATTTTCTTCGGGTCAATTTTATGTATGATATTTCCAGTTGGCTGTTCAAGGAGTAGAAACACAGATGCAAGTCTAGAGATGGGTGGTTCCACCCTAATTTTTCTTCACGAAAGCCGGCAACCTTGTTCAGAACCGTTCAAAATTAAAGCGCTGAAAAAACCGCTGCATATGCACTAGATTAATAAGGACATCTAACAAGCTTGCCTCGGCTAGAGTAAGGCTGCCAGTGCAAGTGATACAAGGAGGGGCTCCCTATCTAGACTTGCATCGAAACATTTGTTTGCCAGGACAAAAGATTTTACAACAACTTTTTCAAGTACATATATAGTATTTTTCGAGTAATATTTTTTCAAGCAGGATTTAGTTGTTTCTTTCAAATCTGGAACTCACCAGTGACCTTCCTTAGCTCTAACCAAATATCTTACGTCTTAGAATAGTACAGTTTCCTAAATGTTCTTATCAACAACACTAATATACCATTACATACTATAAATTCTGACATCCGACTCGCCACATGGCTTTGATTGTGTATAGGTTCATGCGCAATAAGGATAAGGATAAGGATAAAGGACGGCGTTACTCAATCCCTTCTGGGGTGCGCCAGCGCATTCTACTTCTACGGGATGTCGTGGAGGCGACATGAATGCCTATTTGGCCATACCATGACTTGCGGTGGCCAGCCGATGAACAAGTCAGCGCTCTATCCTTCCCAGACAAGTCTGGTACCAATTCACCGACCCCGGAGGGATGGAAAGTTTGGTTGGCCTGGGCGGAAAATCCGAACCAGGAACCTGGTGTCGGGTGCACGCGACAGTCGCACCTCCTCCGACTGCGCTACACGCCCCCTCTTGCGCAATAAGTCAAATAAAATGCAAATAAAAAGCGAAAATATAGAGATAATCTTTCGAAAGTCACCAATAAGTTTGCCGGGGATCAGTAAGGCCAATAATTCACCAACTTTTTCTTCGAATACCTAATCTTGTGGACGGCGCAAAATCCATTTTCATAAATGGCGACTACTCCCTTAAAGAAGTACATTATTTCTTCTGTAAAGAACGAAATCAAAAGTTGCAGTTGGTGACCAAACTTGTCAATCTCAAAGCATGAAAAAGTTGGCCGTCTTTTTATAAAGCACGAATATTGTTCATCAGGATGCATTTTTATCCTTCAATAGCTTGCGCTGAAATAGGCGCTGCTTTCCCTTTTTCTTCAGGACGATCTTTTATTCAGAGCGAGAACTTCAGCGCTGCGGAATTCTGCTTGTTCACTTCAAAACGTTTTACGCCTGTATTTTTTTGGGTTCCAAATAAATTTATTCTAAATAGTGTAGATTCCAAAACTCGACTCGATTATGACGTAGCTTCGAAGATTGAAGGCATAAAACTCTATGACATGAAAATCATATTTTCTGCAGCGACGAAAGTTCCTTCAGATCTCAGTTTAAGAAAACACACATAAAATACAGCGGGAGCAAAACGGATTTTCCAGATGAGAGTAGCAAAATTACACTAGTGCTGAAAGCACTAAAAATGCGGAAACTTTCGGTCCTTCATAATAAACGCGAGCTATTAAGTACTAAATTCTCATGGAAGCATGGAAAACCTTTACGGAAAACTGCCAAGCAAAATATTGACTTTCTTAGGCAGCACTAAGCGCTGCGTTCCTGAACATTCTCGAAATAGAATTCTAAGGAACGAAAGAAAAGACGGTTGCGGACGAACCTTCGCCGTCTCGAGTTCCTTCCGTTTCCGTCGCAGCTCGGCTGAGCTTATGGCCAGTTGCTTTTCAGCCTCGGCTTTCTATAAAAATTCGATTTAGATTCTGCAAGTTCGAAAACTCAATTCACGAAATCTCGTCGAACAGAGGCGCCCAAGACCATAGAAGAATTTGGTATTGAGGGAAGGGGAAGGGATAAGATGGGGAGAGGGAGCACGCATTTCGCCCAGTCTAGAAATGGTGCTGGTCTCTCAACAAAAAACGGCTTTTGCGTCCAAACCCGTTTCCGCTCACCCAGGCCTTTACGCCCAGGGGTATAGTTGTTGGTGGTGGAGTTATAACCATGAAACGCTTCAGGATCCAATCGACACCCGGTGTCTCAGACTGCGCTATAAGCGCTTGCCATTCCCTATGCAGCCGATGCAAAATTTCTTCTCCATTAATCCCATCCGCTATTTTAGAACATTTGGTCACTTTTTACTCTGGTCAACTTTAAATTGACTTCCAATCCGTTCGCAGCACTTTAGATATTCAGCAAGGGAACTCGCATAGCAGTATTGCTAATATGCCATCTTCAAATCAAATTGGACACTTTTCAAACTAAACTGGGCACTCTTTTAAGCTGGCCTAAGACTTTTGAAATCAAAGCAAACTCTTCCAAATTGAAATGAGCTCGTTCAACATCAAACTAGACATTTTCCGAAAGTGTTAGAATAATTTTTTCTTCAAGGAAAATTTTAGTAGAACTTTGTTTGAAGTTTTAAATTACTTTCCCAATAAGAAAAGACATAGTTTGAAATTTTATAGAAATTTTATTTCTTAAGGAAAACAATGAGATAAAGCTTGCTTTCAAATACAGGAAAGCGGCCATTCAATATTGCCAAAGCAGAGATTGCGCCATGCCCCCGTCCGAAAGTTCGCGATTTTCACTCAACTGATAGCAAAATTTTTGTTTCCATGCAGTTTCGCACATGCAAGCCAAGCGGTGCAACCCAAGCAATTGTAGAAAAACACATAACCTGACTTTCTTGCTGCATGTAAGTAGTATTTACACAATCATTCAAATAAACGTTGCGTTGAATTTTTTGAGTGCATGGCACGATCCATTCTTTTGATACAGGACATGGTTGTTGTCTTGCTGCGCCATAGCATCAAATCAAATTTAATTTTCTATTTTTTCTCAAAAATAATAAATTTTACAAAATGATGTCACTCATTCAGCAGCTAAAGAATTATAAAAAAAAGTTCAAAAAAGTTGTTCCAAGTTTTCCTTGAACAAAAAAATATTTTAAATATCTTAGAGAGTCTTTGATTTAATCCGTAAGAACCTCGTATCGATTTGGAAGACGATCAGTTTGATTTCAAAGTTCATAGGCCAGCTTAGAAGAGCGTCCAATTTAACGTGGAACGTGTCCAATTTGACGTGAATAGTGTCCTATTTGATTTAAAAAGTGTCCAATTCGACTTGAAAATGGTATGGCATACACCATGCTCTTGTCAAACTGGATATTTTTAAGGCCAAATTGGACATTTCAGGTCAAGCTACACTGTATGAACTCAGTAGTGCTGAGAAACGAGATTGGCCATGCACTTCAGGACGTTTAGATTTCCCTTCGGTTGGTAGTGAAAATTCTGTGTGCACAGAGTTCCACATTTGTCAACGGTACTACAAAAACATTTTCAAAATCCTAATTTTACTTTGTCGTTTCAAGTAAGCAGCATCTACACTATCAATAAATGAAGATCGCAGCGAGCTAGACGAGTGCATGGCGCGAAATTCTCTCCCAATGCGCAAGAAAACTAATGGACTACTGCATTCTGAAACATGTTGTAAACCGTTATTTTTCTTCCTAAAATCGTTGGTTCCATGAGCTTCATGGGTGTAAATTCGATTTTATAATGGTGAAGCTTGACTTGGTCAATCCTTCAAACGTTGTCAATAAAGGGTTTACCATGGCGAGCTTCACTGTTACAAAGTTATTTTCTTTGTAAAAAGTTTGACATGACCTCGTACTGAGTGTTTACTTAATGAACAGGAAAATCGAAAAATTACCTGAAAAGTCGTGGAAAACTTTCTTTGGACAAAAGTTATTCTAATTATCTGAAACCTCTACTTTAATCTGGAAGTCGCTTGTTTTTTCTACGAATATGCCTCTTTTTTAAAAATTTCAAGCTTGCTTCGACTAGTGTCCGGTTTGATTCGAACTGTCCAACTTATTCTGAAGTGTCCAATCTGATTTTAGTGAGTAAAATTTGGGTTGTCCACTTTGAAGTGAAAATTATATAATTTCCAAAACAAATTCTTGGAACAAAGGAAACGGATATTTTTTCAGAACGACATACTCTATAGTGAACCTAGCTCCAACCTTAATGACAGCCTCCTCCTCGATCCTCTTTTTCTTCTCCATCTCACGGCGTCTCTTAATCGGATCCGTGCTCATCGACGGCGATATCGTAACGGACTCGGATCGAAGCGAACTTTCCCGCGCCTTCCGCACCGCTTCTTCGCGAAGTTTCAGCGTAACGCGGCACTTCTCCACCATGTCCTCGCAATCATGCTAAACACATGCCGTTAATAACTGAACCATACCCTTTCCCGGAAACGGAAATATAAAATTACATTCAAAATATCCTATTAAAACTACAGTAGAACTTCAACCTAGCGGAACCGTGACAATGAGAGTGAAATTTAGGGACTGAAGAAGCCCGATGCAAAAAATTCCGTTTCAAGCTTCATCCTCTATTGCTCATAACATCACTGTAAAACTTTTTTTGAAAATCTTGTCTTTTTTAGAACTACTCGTTAAGGGCCTGAAAGACCGAATTCCAACCCTTTTCTCATTTTACACTTGCCCACTGGGTGCTCGTCGCCGAGAGATCCGACTGCTGCTTTACAAATTCAGCTCACAAATTTGATAATTTCTCATTGCGCAACGATTTTGCCAGTTCGTATCGTTTCAGTGCAGTATAGAAATCGGACGCCGATATTCACCTACCAGCGACTTAGTGAGCTTTGCCCATTCAAGCTTTAGAGCTCCGCGCTGGATGTCGTGCTCCTTACGTCGGGCATCTAGGGCCTAGAAGCATTCTTTGTTTGGAGAGTGGAGGCTCATGTATAAGGCGAGAAGACTACATACCTCAACGACTCGGGCTTTTAAGTGATCGGTGGTCTCCTTCGTTCGGCCGACCAAGTCGATGTCGCTGTCGAAACTGCTCTCGAAGACGTCTCGCAGGGGCATGAACGGCTGAAACAGTGGCGATTGATTTTCATTTTGATTGACTTCTGGAGAACTGTTCAGGAATTGTTGAAGTATAAACTAAGGTAGTTTCTCTACCCAAGTCATGGGCTGTTGGAACAAACACTGCGCCGCTGCGGGGCGAGTAGAGTGCTAATCGATATCTAACACTCCACCAATTACATAGCTGGTAGGCAGCTTTTTACCAATCATGGGGCTGTCGTAACAGTACTTATACTCGGAGAACTCAACAGCGACAAAAAGTGCGAACACAACGTCTTCCCATAAAGGCCCCACAGAGATCTGCGGCAGCGCCGCGGCCCTATGCTTAACCATAGGGCAGAGACGGAGAGCTCGCCGCCGGCGGCGTCCCTGCCCTATCCTTAACCATAGCGGCGAGCGGTGTTGCCGCAGAACTTTGTGGGGGCCTTAACTGTGATCGCGCAACGGAAATGAGGCCGATTTTTAGCAACCGTAATGCAGATCTTATTTGTAAAAAAAACAAGCGATTCAATTGCACAGTATAAACTGAGCTGTGATGAACATTCTAAGCAAAAAGGATACTTGCTCATTGGTACCATAAAACAAAATAAAAATAAAAACAACAACAAAAGAACAATTGAAACGAAACAAGCAACTGAAAAAATGCAGATATTCGTCTCCATCGATTCCTTATGTGTGAGCGTCATGTCCCAAAATACAGTTAGAAACTGCATCTCGCGCCCTCCCCGCCCCCACATGCTAATGCCAAGAGGGGATGGGGAACGCGCTTCACTCAGCTTTGGTGAAAAGACCGTAAAATTAAAAATCAACTATTTTACAAAGACTAGGTACTATCTCCAAAAAACTTTATTGTTTGCTCTAGTTTTGAGGTTTTCGCTTAGTTGCAACCCATGAATCACTTGGTTATTCCATTGCTGTTGCTTGATCGAGTTGTATTTGGTCAGATTTTGCTTGCAAATTGTAATCGAATAACTGTACAAATACAGAATAAATAAATAAATAAATAAAAAGATAAGTATATATTGAAACAAGATAAATAAATATTGAAACAATAAGACCATTATTATCAATCTACTAGCCGAGAGATTCCGTCCTGTTGGTGCTTGTTTCGCTTTTCTAGCAATTCCAGTGGCAAACGCACTCAGTCTCCTGTAAAGGGCATTCCGCGTCTCTCCAAAATTAGTCCGTCTCAAGAGTTGTATTTTTCAACTCACATTCCTCAACATTTAGGACCAAAGGATTAAAAAACAAAAAATCCTCAACGTTCAGGATAAAAGGATCACACTATATAACAACGCGTTAAGCAATGAGTCATACCATCGATCGGCGACGAGTAATAAAATAGCAGGGACAAATATGGAGAAAACTCCGGGGGGGGGGGGGAACTAGGGGGAAATTAGGGGCGCGAACATTGCGGAAAATACCGAGACGTCTTCTACCTGCCTGAGAACTTCAGCCCTGAGGCAATCGAGGTCGCTGCACAGGGGGGGGGGGCGAGCGTTCTACCCCCTCTTCCCCCTGGCCCGCCCACCCCCAACCCATGAGCTTGCTCTAGAGTCAAGTGGCTGCCTTACGAGCTAGTGGAGACGCAGACATTTGCCACGCCTCTGTTTAAAGGGCGGGGGAGTAAAACGCCACTCCGCCGCTGAACACGAATCTGAAGTTCGTTTTTGAAATGTCGATCGCCATCAATCGATATCGATCAAATTATCGATTTTTGTGGATGTCGTTAAACCGGTCCGAAGCTTCTGCCCTAGGGATTTACGGGGCGCAAATCAAAGGGCGCAAAAATAGCGGAAAATACCTAGACGTCTTCTACGTGCCTGGGGATTCCGGAGACGTGCCGAAAACGTCGCTCAACATGTTTGGGGATTTAGAAGACGTGCCGAGAACGTCGTCCACCAAGAGGGATCATTGAGGGAAACGAGTAGCAATAAAGAGGAGTCGTTACGGTAAGGTGTCACAGATAGATCAGGCAATGAATATTGATTGGCCTCCCGATTGAAAATTCTTACCTGCTGTGAAGGCCTTCCATCGACGATCATAATCACTTAACTCCCACTCTGGTCAGTTAAATTTAAGAGAAAATCGATAATATCGATTATCGATTATAAGAGAAAATCGATAATATCGATTATAGTAGGAGTTTAGTGATTATGATCGTCGATGGAAGGCCTTCACAGCAGGTAAGAATTTTCACTCGGGAGGCCAATATTGGTTGATTTCATCGATTTCCTCACTGGTGATTTCGGTTCGGGAGACACGCGGATAGAATGGCCGACGAAGGTGCTTTAAAATAGGTGGAAAGTTTCGATCGGAAGGCAAATATCAAGCCTAGTCTAGTATAATATCTACATTGTCGATTGTAGCTTGAAAGTGACGTAGAGCAAGGTGCGAACATAATCAGTTGCATAAGCACAGCAGCTAACTGGATGTGATTGTCCATAGCTTAGTGATACTGCAACATCGCGAAGCGCGCAAGTGTGAGACACGCTGATAGGCGTGACGGAGCACTTGATGAAATGTAATCAGTTAGTGATTTAAAACACTGCATCTGTATGGTTCATTGTTAAAGGCGACCAACTAATGAAATAAATAAAATAAAATAAAATAAAATGAATAAAACAAAATTCCACCTCCGACAAAGTTACATGCCACAACTATAAATTTTCTGCTAAAGGTGAACAGTTCTACAATATATTATCCTGCACAAATTTGAGGTGCTGAGCTCATACCTTTGAGATGTCCCGTCTGCACGCCTCGACTAGGTTGGTCACCCGTCTTGCGTGGTCTTGTTCGAGCTGAAGACGGTTTCGAATATAGTTCAGGAGGTCTTTGGAGTAACTGAAATCGAGACATAGGTCAGGGTTCCGGGTGATTCTATTCATATGGAGTTACGTAATTCAACACATAAAAAAGAAAATGCTATTTCTGATTTTAAAATTGCAGAAATTATAGCCTTCTAAGCGAAAACATTCATTCTAAAAAAAAACTATGAAAAAGTAAAAATTTTGAGGAACTTCAGATTTTAAGTTTGTTGTGTCGTTTATCACTAAATCGAATAGAGGGGGAGGGGGTGCATGCGTTGGAATGCGTTCGATAGGTAGAACTTCGAAGAACTTCATTTTGCTTGGTAGCTGTTGGCCCCAACATGCCAAGTATATGCAATTTCTATATTGCACAGTTCCCACATACCACTTTAAAGATCAAATAGTTGCTCAAATCCGAAAAAAGATGAAAATGCAGTGCATGGTGCAGAATGAACAACGGAAATTTCACTCTTTTCATGGCCACTCAACAAAAGGCCTAATGTACATAGCACATAGCCTTTTATATCAATTATAACATCAGCACCACTCCATCATTCTAAACTTGTTTTTCAACAAGGCGAAGAAGACTGGTAGAGGTGGGAGCAATCAAAATTGAGCCCAAAGTGGTCTAACGACCATTACTCCCTCTATGGTGGGGAATTGTCAAAGGAAAGACAAAAGAAGAGAAACAAGATAATGGTAAGGTAACACATTAGCTAACTTCAGTGCTAGTCAGATCTAAGCTAAGTATTATAGGCAAAAGTAGAAGTGACGAGTGCCCCTGATACCAGGTTCTTTGTTCGGAATTTCCGCCCAGGTCAACCCAGCTTTTCATTCCTCCGGGGAAGGTGAATTGGTACCAGATTTGTTTGGGAAGGACAAAGCGCTGACTTGCTCATCGGCTGGCCACTGCAACTCGTTGTATGGCCAATTACGCATAATCGCATCTACGACATCCCGTAGAAGTAGAATGCATGGCGCACCCCAAAAGGGATTGAGTGACGCCGCCATTTATCCTTTATTTAAATGCGCATTTGGCGCACAGAATGAGTCGCACTGGGCAGCCGAAGAACAGGTCAGTGTGTTATACTTCCCGAAGAAGTCTGGCTTCATGTCGCCGATCCCAGAAGGAGGGCAGGCTTGGGAGCCTGGGAAGGAACTGAACCAACAACACTGAATCCATGTGCATGCCGCAGTCGGCGCCTTCTTCGAGTGCGCTACCACGTGCCCTGCCAGAAGATAACGCACATGAAGAACCTATTGGCGAAAAGGAAAAGTTAGAATAAAGAAGGGAAAACAATAGAAATAGGGAAGCCACTCTTAAGCACGTGACAACTTGAAGAAAAGCAAAGTGAAAATAAACAAATAAATAAACTAATAAATAAATGAATAAATGAATAAATAGATAAATAAATAAATAAGCCATACTTGCTCCATGCTTTCGTTCTCTCAAACGCGATTTCAAGCCCATCTATACGGCTATTGAGTATCCGATCGAGATCCATTAGCTGACTGTGTTCGTCTAAAAAGAAGTATGTCACTTTCATATTGATTATTTGGTTCACCCTATGCAAGTGTTGTGATAGCCGTAAAGGGGTCAATAATTTTGCAATGCACGGACACACAGACAAATAGGAATCCGAACCCACCAACGCTTTTATATACCATTTTTACGTCGAATTGGGCACTTTTCATAACAAATTGGACAGTCTTCTAAGCTAGTCGAAGACGTTTGAAATCAAAGCAAACTTTTCCAAATCGAAATGAGCTTCTTCTATCCTAAACCAGAGGCTCTCGAAAAATGTTGGAGTAATTTTTTGCTCAAGAAAAATTTTACAACTTTCTTTGAATTTTTAATCTACCTCCTAATAAGAGAACAAATAGTTTGAAATTTTATAAAAATAATTTTTGAGGAAAACAATTATTTAACGCTTGTTTGGATGAGCAGGAAAACGGCCATTTTATATTACCAAAACAGAGATTGCGCCACGCCCCGTCCGAAACCTCGATTTTTTAGCCACGATTTTTATTCGATTGATAAAACATTTCTGTTTATATGCAGTTCCACACTGCAAGCGGTGCAACAAAAACAATTGTAAAAACACATATATTCCCACTTTCTTGCTGTATGTAAGCAGTACTTACCCTATCAATCAAATAAGCATTGCGACTTGCATTTCGAGTGCATGGCGCGATCCAGACTTTTAATGCACTACTTGATTGCTGCTTTAGCGCGCTACAAAACAAAATTTAATTTACTATTTCTTCTTGAAAAATAAAATTTTTATAAAATAGTTACAAATGTTAGGGTCTGTTGGGAGCTGAACTAAAAAAATTTCAGAGAAAGTTCTTCAAATTTTTCTTGAACAAAAAGTTATTCTAACTATCTTAGTGAGTCTGTAATTTAACCTGCCTAAAGGTCATTTCAAATTACAAGAGTTCGCTTTGATTTCAAATATCTTACGCTAGCTTAGATGAGTGTCCAATTTGACGTAAAAATGCTATATATACTAGAAGGTTGTCTCTTCCTCTAAATGCAAAATTTTATTCTCTAGCTATCGTTATCCGTTAGTTTCTGTATATTTTCCTACTCAGATTTAGCTAGAGAAATAGGGTAGGTCTATTCACGCATTCACTCATTGTTGCACCTGAAGTGCGTCATTGAAAAAATGTGACGATCAAATAACAGTATTCAGCTCTAAAAGAACTAGCACCAACAAAGTTGTGAGCAATTTGGATACCACTATGAACTGCAGCTGGACTAAAGAAATATTTTTGCAGATTATTTCAGAATACCAAGTGCAAAAGTTAAAAAATATGGACTATGCAAGAAAAAGGGCTCGAGCTTTGAAGTCTTAAGCTCGGTTTCACTTTGAAAACACTATTTTAGCACTCAGCGTTATTCTCAATGTTCTCAAATCTAGCGCCTCAGTGCGGTAATAAAAACGCTACAGAATACGCTTAAAACGCCGTTAAAAGTCGTCTTAAACACCTGATAATTCCACTGCTAAATTGCTAAGCACACACCCACACATAGGGAGCCTATGACCACCGGCTGTCCTTTATATGTCGGATTCAGATTTTATTGAAAAACCGCCCGAACGGCCGCTGATTTAATGCGGCAATCGATAACGCAACTCATCAACGCACTCATTTCCGTACCATTTCCGTCGATATCCTGATAGGTGGAATGTCGACGTTGCAACGGCGCCGATCGTTGACACGTCGTGTACACTTCTGTCGAACTCTGAACAGGGAGAACATTGACCTTCAACAGACAGCTAGAAGGCCTTGGAGGCTTTCTTCAGAATCCGGGGACTGTTTTGGCTCACTCTGCTCTTTTCAGAATTAATAGGGTCCTTCTCTAGGGGAATACTTGGTTGTCGCGCTTTCATGCACCATATGCTCTTACGTAACGTTTTATTTCATGTTTACATGCACGTATATTTATTATAAGATCAATCCTGCTTGGGTTATGAATATAACAACATTCACAACAACATAAACATAAACATAAGCAACCAAACAAACGTAAACAATTCGGGTAGCAACCTTTATGCAATGAACTTTTAGTTTATGATATCAAACTTTAAACTCAATCGCTAACTCCGCCCGCTTATGAGTGGATAAGAGCGGATCGCTTAGGCTATCCGGACTCCTAACCGCTCCTGTTCGCTCCTGATTCCCTTCTAGAGACTAAGATTCAGTAAGGTCAAAGCCCAAAATTCAAGCACAAATTTACATCAAATTACATACGTTAGAATGCTTTAAATTTGGTTGTAGTTGTACGTTAAGAATTGGTCAAATTACCATTGTAGATTAGTCACAAATAAATATGTATGGTACTAAAGTCTACTTAATGAACCACCAAAACACTTTCTACATTTGGAAAGTGATGCAGCCCAAAGGAGAAAAGAAAAGAGTGTCTTTACTGAGATGACACAGAGACATATCAAAGAGGCTTTGAGTGTCACAGTCTCTTCAGATTCAATGGTATACTAAATGATTCAAATCAGTTTCTTTAAGCCTCAAGTGGCTGGTGTCGAACTTGTAAGCTGTCATACCGATGTTCAAAACTTCAAGCGTCAGGCGGTACTCGAACCTGTACCTCTCTCTGACCGGACGATAATGCGCTACGCCATTACACCACCGGCGCCGTTTAATCGAACGCAACATCCACACCTCGTGAGACCGATCAGCACTCACCCGTATATCGGGATGAGCCGGCCGCAGATATCAGCATGGAAACAGTTAAGCTATAGGTCTTGATAGAAGCAATTCAAATCAGTTTCTTTAAGCGTCAAGTGACTGGTATCGGGGTCCCATGAGGTGTGAATGTTGCGCTCGATCAAACGGCGCCGGTGGAGTAAAGGCGTATAGCATTCCCGACCGGTCAGAGGTTGGTGCGGGTTCGAGTCCCGCCTGGCGCTAGAAGTTTTGATCACAACAAAACATCGTTACGACGGTATACTAAATTGTCTAATTACCTATAAGGTCAGTCAATCCCCGAGTGGGATGTGCAATGCGTTCTACTTCTATGCAATATCGAGGAATCCACTTGAATGCGTAGTTGGTCGATTCGATGAGCTGTGCTAGCCAGGCGATGGGCGAGGCAGTGTTTTAACCTTCCTAGACAGAACTGGCATCAATTCAGTGAATTAATGCTAAGATAAACTCTGCGTGGTTTGCCTCGGAATCTAGACCCTGGATCACGATTCGGGCAGGAGGTGACAGCCAGCGCCTCCCACGATCGAGCTACATACCGTGCCCACACGAGAGACTTGTACTAATTATAAGGGCTGTAATTCAATAGGATTTATCACTGCTTGAAGAAAGTCGAGTTTAAGAAGAGGCTCTAGTACATATGTTCCACGCATACGAAATATTTACGCAATATTTGACGACGTTCTTCACAAACGTAGGAAAATTTCAAGAAAAATAAACAAGTAACCACAAAAATCTTCGAAAACAAAGCTTATCAGCACAACACGTTGACGTGTTTCTTTGTCGTTCTTTCTATGTGGTTTGAGACGTAGGTACAGAAACGAATAATCATTCTCAAAAAGGTTTAGAAGAAAGGCCAAACCAAGAGTTCAACAAGATAATAGGAATAGCGGTGACGCTATCGACTACTGGAGAACACTGTCCTCCTATCAGTTGGACTTCTTTTGCAACCGGTCCGTTCCATAGCCGGCAAGAATGAAAACCTCCGTCAGATTTTTGATAAATTTATTGAACAAATGTAAGGAGAATTCGAAAGAAAATTCAATAACACTGCTAACGAAGGCGTTCGGGACCTGACTTCAGACGTCTGAAGCTAATTTTAATGCCATTAATTTCACGACTCACATTTTGCCGAAAATTGGAATGATTTGCATATTTTGCAAAATACGTGACGGGCATTTAGGTCGGACCCGTACGAAAAGCAGACACAGCGTTGAGTAGAAGCTTAGCGACTAGAAGGCATATCCCTCGACCGGTATGATGTGTGTGATTCAAAATTATGGATTCAATCCCGCTTGACCTGCCATTATTTATAAACAAAAAACTAAAAAAAATAAACAAAAACAAAGGTTTTAAACAAAAAGAAAGCTAGTCACTTCTGAGGTAAATCTAACGATTCAGTTTCAAAACAAGAGCCAGAATCGGTTGACATAAAGCTTCGGATGTATCACTACATAAAACAATAGTTCATTGTCACAGCGCGCGAAAGTTGACAATAATTGTTCGATTACATTATTTAAGGACAGATAAAAATCAAGGAAATTTCATATCCAAAAAATCGAAAATAAAATATAGTAGTAAGATAAAGAATTGTTGTCTTCAAGCCATCTGTGCTTAGGTGAAGAGAGGCCGAATCAAGAGAACATAGGTTCCTGTGATGCGTCAGGCGAAAAAGCGTTTTCAGAAAAATAATGCTAATGTTTAATTACCCAATTTTGAGGAACTAGCAAAGGCGACAACGCCGAAACGTAAGCCATATCAGTTCGATAATTCGATATTCTTAGGATATGAAAACAAACTTCGGGACATCTTTAACAACAATCCCAAAATCAACAAAAATCCGAAAATGGCCAGAGAAAAGAATGGGTTCCAATTAGGGCGAGAAGAGCACGTCAAACAGGTTTAGTGTAAGATTGAATCTAAGGCTAAGACTGCAGAAATCGAGCACTCGTAAGCTGGTTTACATCCTACATAGTTGATTAAAAAATACGGACTTGAAATTATTTCGACCACAAACGCGAAAAAAATTAAGGAAAAGTAAGTAAGATCGTTTTTGGTTCATATGCACACTGGACTCGGGCTGAAATTCAGTAGTAGGAGGTCCCCTAGGAAGAATGGGCCAAGCATAGGAGAAATGCACAGTTGAAATGCATTTAGGCTTAGATGCTCATTCTAAAAGACCAAATCAACAGTATCGCATTAAAATTTTATGCCTAATGACCCTACTGTACTGTATCAAATCTACAATTACATTTTGTGAAAAATCCACGATTCGAGTTGGAACCAGAACAGTACATTAAGCAGATTCATGGTGAAGTAGGACGTGAGACACTAAAAACCTTAACTTCGAACTCGAAGATTTGTCTATACCCCAGATGATTAAAAATAGTCATTCTAATTTGTCTGAGCTCGCCATTATTTTGATAAGAAACCTAAGAAACTGAGCAGCACACGCAGAGCTTGTGATGAAACTCAATAATGAAACTGCATGAATTCTAAAGAACCGGAAAAGTGTAGAAAATCGCGGCTCCAGAAGTCTGAAGAGTAGGGAACTCATTGAATATTCAAGCAACACCCGCCGCTACGCATGATTCCGCGGCTCGTCAGAATACACACCGATTTCAGCCGAGGCCTCCGTCCATCCTCCGACGGACGGCGCCGGGACACGGGTGGATACATAGGACGATCTGCGGCCATGAATCGTTTACGAGCGACCGGAATACGACACTTGACCATGGGAAACGTTGGAAGCTCGAGATCGCGTCAGAAGCTCTCGGCAGCCAACGGTAACGGAAGGGTTCAAACCATAAGCGCTTCATAGGGATGAGACAGGGATAAAGATTGCCGTCAATCAGACCCTTTTGGGAATGCGTCATATATACTACTTACACAATGAATATATGTCCTGCCCAACTTGTACGCAGCAACCGGAGAATATGTAGAACCTATAATGGATCCCCAAAGGTGACGTGGGAGGAATGAATAGCTTATTCAGAAGTGTCGAATGCGCCCACAGAAACTCCTTTGTCACAGGAATGCGATCTAACCGCTCTTTTGCAACAAGAATGCGATCTAACCAATCTCTTTGCAGACTGCGCTGTCAAAAATAGTTTTCGCATGAGTAACTCTTTATTCAGGTGCATCAATCATCGAAGACACAAGTGTGAACGGCGCTGTAAACCATTGAGTTTCCTGTACAATCGGCGGAAATTCGGACACGCATAGGAATTTCTCGAAAAACCCGTTCGATCCGAATGCGTGTAACAATTTCACAAGAAACTTTCATGGCTCATGCATAAGTGGAAGTCATTCGACCAACAATTGCCGCAAGGAACTTAACAAAACTGCAGAGAAAGTTCTAGCAGCTAAAAAACCTGTAGGAGTTCAGATAACGTGATATGCTGAGTTGTTGCAGAATTTGAAATCAGTTTTTTCTTCATAATCACTATTTTGCCTTCGCTTCGAACATGTTAGTTAACTTGTTGCCATTGCGCACAATTTAGTGCGAGTATAAATAAATAAACAAACAAATAAATACACCACTTTCACGTCAATTGGACTCATTTCTGAATCACGCTTGGCGCTCCCTAAATCGGAGTCAACGTCTTTCAAATATATGAAGTTTTATTCCACATTAAGCTAGAGTTTCTCCAAAACGATTAGAATAGTTTTTGTTCAAGAAAACCTTAGTATAACCTTCTTTAAAGATTTCTAGTTCGCTTGCCACAGTGTCCAGTTTGACGTAAAAATGGTAAAAATAAAATAAATAAATAATAAGACGGATAAATGAGAGACATAGAAAAAAACTACCCAGTTAGAGTAGTCGTGACATAGCAGAGAAATGCGAAAGTTCATTTGGTTCATGTTTTCAATTCCTTGGGAGCGGATAGCGGAGTGGGAAGAAACGCCGACTCTCGCGTACACAATGGATCGATAGAAAGTCGCATAGAAATCAGTCAACTTTTGCGTCCTTCCAGGGTCTGCGGGTTCCTACGAGAATCACATTAGAAGACAGATGCACTAACTAGTGTATCGGCTGGCGATTGGTAGTCATTGCACAGCCAAATACTCGTTCGGGTTGCCTTCATAATATTCGGTTGAATTAAAACGCGTGGCGCATCCCAAAAGCGATTAACTAACGCCAACTCTACCTTCCACCTTCCAAAGACTCTTCGCCCAACAGTACATAGCTTTGATGCTTTTCCCGGAGGCGACGACCTTTACCCCTGCAGGATCGGAAAATCGGTTGCAATAGTATGGGACCGCTTCCAAGAAACAGATAATGAACCTATTTATTTATCGTGAACTATCCCATAAAACCAATAAAAGCGGCATGTATAGTCAAGTTCTTGGCGCAACTTCAACCCCACTAGAACTTTTGGTTCTATCCTAATACGGAGAGAGGAGCGTTCACATTGTCTGGTGCAGAACGACATTAAAATTAAAAATGAACTATTTTACAAAGACGACGGACTGAACAACCTCTTATGAGGACCTTTCCTTACAACCTGTTTTCCAGGGCAAGCCACACTATTCGTGTTCGTCCCGCTTTTCTAGTAGTGTCCCCTCCGAATAGGATTTTTGGATTTCGTAAATTCTTTACCGACGCGGCTGGAATTCTGTCAGTGCGTCCAAATTTTTCGCTTCTCTAACGGTCGGAATGGGAACATATGACGTCTTCTATCGCAGCTACCTTCTCCAGATTCTCATACACTTCAAGGACTCATTAGTACTTATCGTTGAGGTGACTATGAAGCTCACTTTCAAGTAGACTTCCTCAGCCTGGCTAGGAAGGAATAAGGCTGGCAGGACCCACCCAAACCCGCATAGGCTATTTTTGCTACATAACTGACTGGAAATATAAAGGATAAAAGGTAGAGGACAGTGTTACTCAGTCTTTTTTGGGATGCGCCATGCATTCCACTCCTACCGGAATGGAATGCATGGCGCATCCTAAAAGAGACTGAGTAACGTCGTGGAGGTGATTTGGATGCGTATTTGGCCACACAATGACTTGAGATGACCAGCCGATGAACAAATCTGCGTTTTATGCTTCCCAAACGAGTCTGGTACTAAATCACCGAGCCCAGATGATAGAAGGCTTGGTTGCCCTGGGCGGAAAATCCGAATCAGGAACCTGGTATAGAGGCAAGCGACGGCCGCCACATCATCCGATTGTGCTACAAGCGCCCAAGACTAGCAATATAGAAGCTAATCGAAAGGTCATTGCAGCTTATATATGACTTTAGGGACAATCTCCTCCACGGGTTCCATATAAGAGGGTCGTAACGTACCCAGGAGGTAGAGCGATGCGCTTCTCAGCAGCCTTGAGAAGAGCAGCTGATGGCAAGACAATCGACCACAACTCAGCACCGTCTCGAATTCTCTTGAACTGAGACACAATGAAAAATACTGCAACCATAGCAACAGTTACTCTCTCGGTAGCATTTACGATATCGTTAAGGTTACTGACTGTGCGGTTTGGCTCAGAAACGAAAAAATTACCTATTTCGAAAGAAAAAGCTGACATAGGATTAACATGCTTATCACCGACTCCGTGTGAGAGTACTGGAGTCTGTTGGATTACGAGACAGATTGGCGTTCATATGCTGTTACTTCGCACTGTGTTAAGGCTCATACTTCAAGGAAATATAAGGCAATTCGAGAGAGTGGTCAACTGCAGCCGCATGTAGCACAGCATGAGGAGGCGCTGATCTTGTATGCACCGCGAATTGATTTGATTCGCGCCCAGGGCAGCCAAGGATTTTCCATCCTTCGGGTGTCGGTTTCTTCGCAATGCAAGCACATGAGCGAATAAAACGAATCGCTATAAGGACTTAATACGCTTTCAAAACAGTTCCACTGTCGCGATGGCACGCTCCCTTCTATTTTAAACGCCCGCGGGCTACCGTATCCGCTCGGGACCCCGATGAGGCGCCCCCGAGTCCCGGCTTGCCAGCGCACGCTATCGATCGGCGGGCCGGATATACGCCACCCCTCGCCGAGCCCATTCTATACTTCCGTCGTCGCGTCGGGCGGCTGCGCGGGCGCGGCTGTGGGGTGCCGCACTTGTGAGCTCGCTTGTCATCATTTCGGGGATCTCCTGAGCGGAGCCGCTCCTTACGTCACACTCCAGCCGGCTGCAATACGGGGAGGACGGCAAGCCTGGATGGGGCTCGCCTAGCCTCGGATAGCCACTCCAGTCCTTCTAGTGGAGCGGTCCCATCAATCTTGTATTCTATATTATCTAGCGTCCGTCTCCGGTATTATACTGATGTGGCTGTGTGATGTTGATATGTGGAATGAGCCGTGGTTATATATGTCTACTGTGCTGTCCACGCCAAGGAAGGTGGTGAGTCTCCTAATAATGTCTTCATGGTATTGTTATTGGTATTGCTGTATATTTATTGTTTGGTCATCTCCTGTTGGGATGCTGTTGCTATTGTGTTGTATAGGATTCCATGTAGTTATCGGATAATGCAGGGGGTCAGGTGTGCTCACTACAGTCCGGCTCAATACGGCACGCCCGTAGACACCCGTGGCGTGTGGTGTGGGCGGGCGTCAATCCAGGCGCTGCTCGCGACAGGCCAAAAGTCAGCACGCGGGGCCCCGTCTGCCAGGGAAGGGGCGTAGCTTATTCACACCATGGGTTCCCCCTAGTGCCCCCCTTGGGTCTTGCGTCTCCTGGTACCTCGTAGCACCACGGCGCGAATGGGGGACCAGGCTCAACAGGGGCATGCACTCTTGCGAGCGGGGTCGCCGATTCGCAACATCCACATCAGGTGGAAGAAGAAGGCGTGTCCTACCCTAAACTTCTTTTAACTCTTTTCGCATCTAAGGTCAGTCGGTGTTTCGAGTGATTTTCGGGACAGATCCGTTGCTATTTCGGAAGTTAAATTTTGACGTCAGCAACATCCGTTTTGGATGAGTCACGTATTCGACTCTTCGAGTTCAATTCGTGTTTCGCCTATATTGTTAAAAACGAGAAATAATAAATAGAAGAAATAAGACAAAAACCTAATATACAAAAAGAAAATAATGTGCGTATTTGGTCTAGTGATTAATAAATAATAATAAACAATAAACAACAACAGAAATTGGGAATAATAAACAAAAATTGATAATAACTAGTTGTTACAATGACGTTTTATTGCGATCAATCAGTTTCTTTAAGCCTCCCATCAAAAGTCCAGCGCCTGGCGGGACTCGAACCCGCACCTCCCGTTGACTGAGCGTGGATGCTCTACGCTATTACAGCACCAGCGCTTTCTGATCGAAAGCGAACATCCACACTTCATGGAATCCATCAGCATTAAATAACAAATAATAATAAATAATAAGCGACTATAAAAATTGCATAATAATGCGCAAAATAAAAAATAAACAATGTTATCAATAATAAATAGGTATTAGATTACAAATAACAGGTAGAACTGAAGCATATTGAAAAAGTTGAAAAAAATTTAGACTATTGGCTGAATACAGTGAAAGTTGTCCGCATAACTTGAAAAGCAACTAAATGTCTGTATGGAAATAAAAGCAAAAAATAAATAAGTTAAAATGCTTTCAAAAATAGGAATAGTTTTGGGAATGGTTAGGTAGGAAGAAAAGCGTTCAAAAAATCAGCGGTGTCTAGAATGGGCTCCAGCTAAAAGAATCGGCTATAGGAAACTTAGAGAAGATAAACCGAGACTGCAAAGAGTAGAAAGAGCAACTGGGGAACCAAGGACGAGTAAAGAGCTATTGGCTGTTCTCTGACACATCTGAATGAGAAATGCCTCGCGTCAACTTCAACGGCGCGAAACCAGTTCCGTTGAAATGGACGGCAGGAGAACGATGAAACCGAAGACAATCGGAACAGTTTTTGACCCAACCATTATAACCGTTTGTACTCTCCTAGAGTTGTTGAGCCTTCTAACCTGCCCTAGAAGGCAAACAACGCCCAGAAGGATCATCTGAAGGGAGTTGGAGTAACGAGCACATTCAGGACAGAAATTCATAACTTTTGGGAGAGTTCTGGGCAGCAAGGAATTAGGGCGAATGAAGACGACCTAATAATGACAACAGTAAGTGTAGCAGGAATGGTTCTGAACAGCTCAAAAAGTCACCCGTTCTCGATCATCAGTGACGAAACACGACAACGCCGTCTGCATCGAAACCACCGCCACTCGCTCAGAGACAAACCTCAACAAAAGGTCTAGTCGTACGACCATTATAAGTGCAGGATTTTCATGAAATAAGCCACAATTATCACGCTGAGAACACGAGTCTGGTCCTTATATGGGTCAGGCATAAACGGGAGGAGACGTAGTCAGATCGAGGCAGCAGCAAGAATCAAAGGAGTGGAATCAAGTCAGTCTGCATAGAATTTTAACAGTTCCTGCTAAAAAGCGTGAATTCAAAAGCAAAAATAAAGTGCTTAATCAGGAAGACTTACTACAGCAGTGGCGAGGATAATCTTGGATTCCTATCGGACACTTGTGGGTGATCTTACGGTCGAATGCAAGGGCAATTACTCGTTGTATGAAGTTCACAGGAACACGTGTTGTAGCGCAGTGGGAGGAGGTGCCGGCTGCAGAGTGCACCCGATACCATGTTCCTGGTTCGGATTTCCCGCCCAGGCCAACCAAGCCATAACGTAAAGGCTCGTCTAAGGGTAGTAGTGGAACGAAACTTGTGTCTTTTATTAGGTAATTATGGTAAGTTATGCTTGTCCACTTAATGGGATTCACCGTTTATTTCCGAACAAGGGCGAAGGCTTCTCTACTTCTATTTCCACAACGTCACAAAGGAGCGGTTAAACAAGTAAAGCGAGCTGAGTGACAACCATTCAAAATTATGAAAAAATGTTCAAAAACGGCCCAAATTATTGCTGTGCTTGGTTCTACTCCTAAAAAAAATTATTCGACAGCGCAATAGTCAGCCTGTGCAGTGGAAGAGATCGTGCTAACAAGACGGCGAGAGTTATCGTTAGAGGAAGACAATAACCCCTAGAAACTCGTTTGTAATCGTTAGAAACTCGTTTGAATGTGCTGAAGGATATTTTTCCGAAACTTTCAACAACTAAAATTCTGATATTAGACGCCAGCACCAAAAACTGTAACGTCAGAACATTAACTAATTTTCGTTCCAAATTGACCCGCATAGGTTAAATGTTTGAAAAATCAGCTCCTTAAAGTAAGTACGTGGGATCGGGGATCTATACTAGTTAGAGGGGGGGAGGGCAACCTTAAAGTTCAACTGTGTACATCAATCATCCCATGTCATACAACCACATCCGCTGAATTCAAATAAAACCCTCGCATCATGGAGCAGCTCCTGAAGGCCTCATAGAAACTCAAGGAGGAGATTGGAGACGCGAATCTGGATCTATCCTTAACGGAGGTGTGCCCTTTCTAGGATACATAGGATACATGGATGTCCACATACGTCTAGGATACATACAGTACATGGATGTTCGTTACTCATGAATAGAAGCGGCAGATTGCGCTACTTTATCACGCAACATGAGCAAATAAATAGCTGGGAAACACCAGGTCAATCAGGGCGCACCATGGAGCGGGCGAACCACAAAGAGTAGACATGTTGGATCTGTGCCTTGATTGGTGACGCTTGTCCAACTCCCATATATGCAGGCCATATTAACGACAAGTACTGCCCTCTCCTAAAATTGAAAAAAAACAGTCTGCAATCGAAAAAGGACTTGCTTGGAAAGAGTTTGCGTGCCGAAACTGGGAACGGCAAGTAAAGGTACGTCGCCGGGAATCGATTGCCTAATTCTGTTATCTTAATGCGATAAGAACAAAAATGAAGCCAAATTCTGATTGCAGAAGGAGGATAAGGATAAGGATAAAGGACGGCGTTACTCAATCCCTTCTGGGATGCGCCAGCGCATTCTACTTCTACGGGATGTCGTTGAGGCGACATGAATGCGTATTTGGCCATACAATGACTTGCGGTGGCCAGCCGATGAACAAGTCAGCGCTTTATCCTTCCCAGACAGGTCTGGTACCAATTCACCGACCCCGGAGGGATGGAAGGCTTGGTTGGCCTGGGCGGGAAATCCGAACCAGGAACCTGGTATCGGGTGCACGCGGCAGTCGCGCCTCCTCCGACTGCGCTATACGCGCCCGCAGAAGGAGACAACACAAAATCCACCTGCATTAAAGGAACTTGATCGAACATCAAAAGGGGGTGGGGTTATAGTAAAAGATGGGTGGGATTATGGCAGAATATTCCTCGTCAGGGCTCTTCAACACAATTTGGCAGAGGTGATTGTGCAAAGTGTGATAAGAATTCCACTGTGAAACGCTCGTCCGCCCTCTGATAACCTCTTATCTCACCAAAGCGTCACCTAATCTCCTGCGAAACAAAAGCCTTTCTGGCTTCGCTTCGCATATCAACACCGCCTCTTCAGGAACAGTCGGTGCTGATGAGGTGTTCGTTCGCCTTATCGATATGACTGGGCAACGCGTGGTAGATACTCTTTGCTGCTACACGGTATTGCTTCGCAAATATTCTATGGATCTAAATATTATTATCTGATAAGGTGAACATGGGAGCGCGTGTGGCGCAGTCGGAGGAGGCGAGACTGTCGCGTGCACCCGATACTAGGTTCCTGGTTCGGATTTCCCGCCCAGGCAAACCAAGCCTTCCATCCCTCCGGGTTCGGTGAGTTGGTACCAGACTTGTCTGGGAAGGATAAAGCGCTGACTTGTTCATCGGCTGGCCACCGCAAGTCATTGTATGACCAAATACGCATTCAACTCGCCTCCATGACATCCCGTAGAAGTAGAATGCGTGGCGCACCCCAGAATGGATTGAGTAACGCCCGTCCTTTATCCTTTATTTTTAAGGTGAACATTAGCACGACAAGTAGGGAAAAAGGGGAATAAGAAGCAGAGGAAAGGTGGTAATAATCCCAGGCATGTCATTCGAATTATGTCCTCGCCGTTCTAAAAACTACAGCTAGGGAACAAGGATTAAAAATCAATTGGTGGTGAATTTTACCACAGAAGGCGCCAAACTTCTTACTACGGTCTCGTAGGGATCAGGAGACCTGAGACTCCACTAATACCCGTCAAACCTGGCTGGAGTACTAGAATCTACCCTGGTCGGAGGAGAGCAACCCTGATCTTGCAGATGCATTCCCGTTTCTGAGTCGCACCATCGTTTCTTCTGAACGCAAAGCTCATGTTGCCCCCTCCCCCGTCCTTTATGGGCAACTGCTTTAGCTTTCGACGAAAGAATATATACCATTTTCACATTAAATCGGAGACTTTTTAATCCAAATTGGTAACGTTTCAATCGAAATTGAGCACTTCTCAATGCAAATTGGACACTTCTCAAATCAAATTGTGCACTTTTCTAGGCGAGCGTGACGCTTTTGAAATCAAACAGGACGTCTACTGGATCACATGAAACTATTATAGCTCCTTTCACATTACCCCACAAACTCTCCGAGAAGGATAAAATATTTTTTGTCAAACGAAAATTCAGTATGACTTTATTTGAAATTTCCTGACACACCTGCACCAATAAGTAAACAAACTGTTTGAGATTTTATAAAAGTTCTTTGTGGTTTAAAACCTATTCTAGAGTACAAAAGGTAGCAGATTTTAGTTTTTCAAAGCTTTCTTAAAAGGAAAGATCGCGCCATGCATTTGTCTCGCGATTTTAATGTGATCGATAGAGAAGATGCAACATTCTTGAAAGAGCAGAAGATACAACCGACCGTTGGGATTTTTTTTCGAAATTTATATTTTTAAGGAAAATCGTAGCTTTAAGCCTATTCTTGAGTACAAAAGGGTGGTAGATTTTTTTAGAAGGTTGAAAGAAAAGATCGCGCCATGCATTCGCCTTGTGATGTTAATTTGATCGATACTGTAGATGCTCCTTCTATTATAGAAACAGTAGAAGATGTGTGTATTTTTTACAGCTGTTTCTGCTGTATCGTTGGCAAGTGTGTAACTTCATGCAAACAGAATCATGAAAACCCGCTATTAATTGTATAAAAGGCCTTGGACTAGGCAAAGGGTAATCTCTTCTTAAGCACTAAAGCACTAGAAATCTGCCGCCTTCCTGCACTTTAAAACAAATTCTTTTTGTTGCAGAAATCAAATCATTTTCTTGAAAATAAAAGTCTTATAAAATTTCAAACGGTGTGCATTGTGGCTGAGTTAGAAGGTCTCAAATAAAGTCATGCTATATTTTCTTGGTAAAAGTTATTTTATTCTTCTTGGAGAGCCTTTAGTTTAATCTAGAAGAGGCTTTGATTTGAAGGATGTCATGTTTGAATTCAAAGGCAGCGGGCTTGTTTAGAAGGATGTCCAATTTTATGTGAACACCTATTTGTTTATTTATTTGCAGACCAATGCCCCCACAATTCTGCAATCCACGGACACGGGTTGATTAGTAACAAACACTGTTAAAAAACAAGAAACCTTAGCAAACCAATTCCCAAGACGGTATAGTTGGGAAACCTATCTATGCCCCCTCCCGATTAGGATCCAATGAGAATATCGGTCTAGGTCCCTTTTTCGAAAATGTGATGCTAACACCCATTCTGAATCAAAAACCAAGAAAAAGACTTGAAATCTGTAACATCCCTCCTTCCTCCTGCAAAAAAAAGCACTACCGCCCACCCAGTGATGAAATCGGCCAGTGCCATTTTCTGTGTTTGAAAGGAGGAATGAATAACGACTAAGACCTAGATGAGTAACGACGTATGTTAGACAAACAAACGAGGAGCCAAAGCACCGTGTCGTGTGCTTCGTACAGAAATCGTCCGACAAATTCGACAATAAATCCTTCTTCTCATCAGAGCGGCGCCTCTGATAGGCGTCGCCGACGGCTGCTGCCTAGGGTTTGTCTGATAAGCGGGAGCACAGCTCACGTGTTGGATGTAGTCGTTCTCACCGGAAAAACCGCTCCATGGACTGAAGAATGCTTGCAAAACTACGAAGGTTGTTTGGGAAGGATAAAACAGTGACTTTTTCATCGACTGCTCATCGCAAGTCATTGTGAAGTCAAAGCACGCATTAGAATGGCCTCCGCGATATCCCATGCAAGTAGAATGCGTGGCGCATCACAAAACGGATTGGCTAATGTTCTTTTTGTTCTTTGTGTATTTGTGTATTAGCAGCATGACAGGTTCTGACCATCTTTGGACTTTAAAAGGCCTAAAAGAGGAGCAGAGATTGAGGTTTTTGGCTCTGCTCCACAAAGCGCCTTACAAGCGCCTTGTTAGATGCACCACCATTTTCGCTCGACCCTCACCAAGGGCCACTACAGAGAGCCCCAAATTGAAAAACGAACTCAGCCACAGGATCAACAGGGTCGTAAACAACAGCCCTTGCGGTGGGTCCTATTAAGTATACAAACATAACTCACCTATTTAAATTATTTATTAAAAAATACAAGTTCCGTTCCACTTCTATCCTTAAACGAAGCCTTATGTTATGTTCCCGTGATTTCCAAGATGGAAGTAGGGAATCACATTTTAAGATGAGGGGATAGAAGTTGAAAGTGGAAAAGGAGATGAAGCTAAGCTGAACAGATCAGTGAGGCAAGAATAATGAGAGTTAAGGCATTAGAAACTATTTGAAGTATAGGAGTGTAAGAAAGAGAGAAAGAAGATGCAGTTAAATGTAGAAGTAGATAAAACACTGAAGATTGTGGAGGCATTTTAAAGCAAAATATCTCCCTATAAGCGTGAAGTGACCAAAAAATTTTATTTTTCGAATTAGATTTTTTAATTGAAAGACGTGCTGGACTTTCAATTTCCTCCGCAGGTGCATGTTTGCAAACGCAAAGGCAGTGTGTATCATGACACTGGTATATGTGACATTGTATAGTATAATATATTATATATAGATATGGTCGCCTGCATTTATATTCCAAGTAACTGGTCGTCTCAGTACCTTTTCACCATGCTGATATTTCAAGAAGGGAGATGCTGGAAACAGCATCATTAATGCATTAAAAGTAGCTTCTTTTATGCCGTTGAAACCGACGGCGGCAGCATGTACGTCAATAATCTTTTGCATCTTACCATTAGTCTTAGGCACTGAGGAAAGCTCGAAATCTCTAGCTCGATGACTGCAACCTTTCTCAAACTTAAGTCTTCACCTGCTCACTTCTATTAAGGAAATTACAGTCCCTAATTACACCTTTCTATGCATCTTCTATTCTACCACTATTTGGAGTTCTTCAACCAGTTATTTGTTTTCACGGGAACGGAAAAATTGTTCAGCATTTATTGGTAAACCTGATCAGAACTTGACCATCACTAAGTGTTAAGATAAAGGACAAAAAGGATAAAAGACGGCGTTCCTCAATCCCTTTAGGGACGCGCCATGCATTCTACTTCCGCGGGATATCGTGGAGGCGATTTGAATGCGTATTTGGCCCTACAATGACTTGCTGTGGCCAGACGATGAAAGGGTCAGCGCTTTATCCTTTCCAGACACGACTGTTGCCAACTGGGCAACGATGTCGGAGGTCTATTCACCGACCCCGGAGGGATAGAAGGTTTGGTTGGCCAAGGAGGAAATCCGAACCAGGAATCTGATATCGAATGCACAGCCGACGCCTCCATCGACTGCGTTACACGCGCCCTTTTTGATGGTTAGGAATGGCCTCGGGAAAGAGTTTCGATATCCAGCAGAATTTTGCATAAGTTCTACATTTTTACAATTTTAGCGATAAGACGACTTAAGACTGTTCTTTTGAGGGAATAGGTCGTCATTCCTGCGCAGTTTTTACCAAACCCCCATGCGTATTAATATATATTCATAGCATTCAGTGCTTCAAGCATAAACAACAAAAAATACCGAATCAGGGAGGAAAAATAGGCTACACTCCAACACACATGAAACGAGGACTGCTTCAGCATTTCTCGGCGCAACGACAACAGTAGTTATTTGACAACATGTCACCAGTCTGACTCAGATGCGACTCCAAACATTTCCGAAAAAGGGCCGAAATAATCGAGTAGCTATAATAACACCTTATAACAAATCATGCTAGGCATAAATAAGTTAGTCTGTGTGTCTCACATATCTGTGTATAAACAAAGAACAAATGAGGGCCTTAACCAATCTCTTTTGGGATGCGCCACGTGTTCTACTTCCAAGAGATATTGCAGAGGCAATTTGAATGCGCATTTTTGAACTATAGAATGACTCACTTAGGCCAGCCGATGGACAAAACAGTGTTTTATCCTTCCCGACAATTCAG
The DNA here is from genome assembly GCA_947359475.1 of Heligmosomoides polygyrus bakeri. NCBI lineage: Eukaryota > Metazoa > Nematoda > Chromadorea > Rhabditida > Heligmosomidae > Heligmosomoides > Heligmosomoides polygyrus. The sequence continues at coordinate 18,736,895 of OX375866.1, read as the reverse complement.
GTTCCAATTCATCGCTTCTGGGGGAATGAAAGGCTGGGTTGGCCTGGGCGGGAAATCCGAACCAAGAGCCTGGTATCGAATGCACACGATAGCCGGCATCTCCGACTGCGCTAGCACTAGTCCAGAAGCAAAATAACGTTAACGAAAATCAGTATCAACTGAAATGGTATCTTAATAATAATTGTAATAATACAGTAATAATATAATAATAACCTTATCAGCAATTGGAACACGTTTGAACAATTAAGCAACAATTAAGCTAACAGCAGTAGCAATTTTTATACAACGATCGCCAAACGATAGAACCATAACCATCATGCTATATGACAGCGCGCTAAGCGCTGAGTCATACTATCGATCGGCGCTGCCGCAGAAATTAGTCGTAAAATAGGGGAAAATCGGGGGGAAATTCGAGGGGAAATTCGGGAGAAAATGGGGGGGGGGAGGGAATGGAGGGAAAAATTACGGTACGAAAATAGCGAAAATACCCAGACGTCTTCTCCCTTCCTGGGAACTTTGGGAACTTGAGCCCTGGGGTAACCACGGTCACCGAACACGTATCTGAAGTTGGTTTTTAAAGTATCGATCGCTATCAATCAACATTGATCAAATTACAGGGCGTGAAAATAGCGGAAAATACCCAGACGTCTTTTACGTACAAGGGAATTCACAAGACGTGCGGAATACGTCGCATGACGTGCCTGGGTCTCAGAAGACGTTCCAAAGACGTCGCTCAACGTGTTTGGAGATTCAGGTAGACGTGCCGAATACGTCATCTAATGTGCCCGGAGATTCAGAAGACGTGCCGAAGACGTCGTCTAATAAGGGAGAACCATTGAGGAGGACCAGAACCAGTAATGTGGGACCGTTTCACTAGGGGAGGACCAGTAGTGAGGAACCAATAGATCGCCCTATCATACTATACGCTGTACGTACTGCAAGCCTTTTGTACTCCTAGGTGGGAAAAAAGCTGTACAAGTAGAGCAGCTAGCTCGATGTGATTGTCCTTAGTTTAGTGATACTGCAACATCGCGCGAACCGCGCAAGTGCGTGGCATTCCACAACCGTCAAAAATTATGGAAATGGGGTTTTAGCTGTTCCAGACCTTGAATTGCAGCTGAAATTTTCACCAGCAACTTTCGCCAGCAGTGATTTTTTCGCTGAAAATACACAGCCATTTACAGTACCTCTGCTGCCTTTCTAGCATTGCACTATGGGATTACATGGAGACAAAGAACCGGCTTTGGGAGGACATAGGTCATGAAAGATGAACCAAACACTTTAAAAGCTTTTCCAAATCTGCTGTTAAATATCACTTAAAGTGAGTTTTTTTTTTCAATATCAAGGGCCACCTGCTAGCGGCGATGACGTGAGAAGTCTATGAGGCGAAAGTGCATAGAAACGGCAGTAAAATTTGAAGAGATAAGCCGGTAGTGCGGCGGTTTTCATGCGACCGGAAACAGTTCAGGTAGCACGAAAGGGCGTGGAAATGGCCAGTGAACTGAAAGTGCAACTAGTATTGAGAATTGCAGTGGTTACAGAAGATACTTGAGTTCGAAAATCTGCGTCATCGTCAAAATAATTTTCGAGCGAATAAATCTGAAGGAGGCCTCAAAAAACCTAAGCATTTGATTTTGCTCCTTCATTGGATTAATCTTTAAGGACAGCAGAAAAAATACAAATGAAGGCAAGCAAGCAAGTAACAGAAAAGCTGTGCACGGCTTGGCGTTGCTTCATAGCTAACGGAAGAACAAATCCTGGCGGTTGCGTGTTCTGCAGCTATTCACTGTCGCAAGATGACTTCCATGCCAGGACAACGAGTCGGGCAGCCCACCAGAAAGTCCTAACACTTGAAGTGTAGAAACAGACATTGATTTTCCTCGGCAGGAAATGGACGGCTACGGCGGTAGAAGTTCGAAAGCAAAAGATGGAAAGGACAAGGAAATTGAGGAACTCTGGGAACATTATGAAAAGTACATAGAGTTGAAAGCAGCGCGAAGAAGCGAAGAAAAGTAATCGAAAATGGGTCACGAAGATAGCCCTCAAGAAGGATTCGGCTAGAACTCGAGAAGAGCAGGAACAGATGTCAGCGATCACAGTCGGGAAAGGAAGCAAATGAAGAAATCGAGAAAACAAAAATAGGAAGGAGAAGGATGAAAAGAAGGATACGGATGGAATTCGGGAAAGCAGGAAGGGAGTGTCAGCGACCACAGAGGAGGAAGGAGGAAAATGAGGAGACTGAGAAAACGAAAAAGGGAACGAAAAGGGAAGAACAGAGTGAAAATGGTGTAGCCTAACAAGGTCAAAGAAACAGAGCGAAGAAAAAGGATAGGAAGATGAACACTATTTAAGTAAGCAAACAGGTTTCGAAGCCAATGGGCAGAAAACCTTTAGGAAAACATTGAGATGAGGAAGGTAAGATGTACCATGAAAAAGTGGACGTTTCAACATAGAATAAAATATTCTGAAAAGGGACAGAAATAAAGAAAAAATAGGAAGCAGCAGCAGGAAATTGAAAGATCTGAAAAATGACATAGGACGACATAGAAGGAAGATGCAGGGGGCTAGAACCGGTAAGAATTGTACGCAAGCAGCTGAGGACATACAAGAACAGAGATAAAGATCGTCGCTATTCAAAATCCTTGAGGGACGCGCCATGCATTGCACATCTGGATTATTTCGACTACACAGATTCTCGAAGGATGGAAGATTTGGATGGCATTGGTAGGATGCCAATTTGAATCGACGTAAATACACACAACAGCAGGCGCTTCTTCGGAGTTGCTGAATAAGATGAGCCTTTAGAAATAAGCATAGGGGTAAAACAAAAATAATTGCAAAAGAAAGAAAAAAGCGGGATGGAACTGACTAACTTCCACCATGACATAAATTGGGAGAGTTGTAGAGAAACGCTAACAGAGAAGTAGAAGACGCCCGATAAATATATGACGTGAGAAAATCGGAAAAATAGGGCCAGGAAAGAAGAGAGTTCCGGGAAAGGAGGACAGAACAAAGCGAGCAGAAAAAAATCCCAACAAAAGTGAAAGAATGAAAATAACCATAGAATGAAGGATAACGGACAGGTGGGAAAGGAGAGCCTGAAATGAGGAGCTGAGTAGAGGCGAGAGAAGAAATAGGAAAGATGCTAAAGAATGGTCGAACTTTGCAAACTACCCACCTATCTAAGAGAGGACCTTTCTTTGTAATCTTCTAGCCGGGGGCAGCCACACTGTTTACATTTATTTCTTATTTCTATACCACCCCCTCCCCCGATTAGGATAGATCCGTGGTCATTTCCATGTCTCCATCAAACAGATAGAGATAAAATTTCCCTCTATAAACGTCATCCAGCTAACGATGAAGTGTCTAAATAATTAAAAACAGCATTACTCAAGCCATGTTTGGAATGCGCCATGCACTCTACTTCTGGGATGGGTCTAGGGGCAATGTAGCAGCGTGATTGACCTGTTCAATGACATGCGTTGGTGATCCGATAGAGAATTCAGTGACTATTCTGTTCCTTGATAAGCCCTTGGCACAAACCAATTCACAACCTGAAGGGATCGAAGGTTTGATTGATCTAGGGAGCGGACCGACCCGAACCAAAAACTTCTGCTCAAGGTGCAGACGACAACCATTGCCTTCGAGGACTCCATTTCACGCCATCAAGGACAAAGGATACTAGATAGAGGACGGCGTAAATTAGTCCCTTTTGGGATGCGCCACCTCTCCTCAGGATGTCGCGGAGAGGCAATTTCCGTGCCTATTTGGCGTATAAGGGCGCATATAGCGCAGTCGGAAAAGGTGCCGACTGACGCGTGCACTCGATACTGGGTTTCTATTTTCGACCAGGCCCTGCTTGCTTCACCGGCCGGCCACGCCGTCCTTTATTTGGCCTATGTAATGAGTCACAGTAGTTATCCGATGAGGGCCACGCCATACCGCGATGAAAGGACACGAACAAAAAGCTGAAATCCAACTAAATACGTACCGCCTTGCCATTATAAGCTACACACAGTGTTCACCGCGGATGTGATCTTGGTAAATAGGAGGAACGATTCTTCTGATCTAGTATTACAAACACCAGATGGAATTTCTTATTGGCTGGGAAGTAGCAAAATCGATAAGCTAATGGGGTGGAGAGTGCTAGATGGAGTAATCAGATGCTGGACAAAAGTTCCCAGTAGCATTAGAATACGATTCAAACCGCTCGAAGTGACCGCAGAATTACTTTTCGGAAAAATCGGAATGCTGTCTTAGAAAACGAGAAGAAAGCTCGTTGTAACGAACAGATTAGAGTCACGGTATCCAAAACGAAGTAGATTTGCTTCAGTACATGTCGCGAATGTGGGAAGCATCTGGAGATAGGTGCGCGCCATTCAGCCTTAACCAAGCACCGAAACCGGAGCCAATGCAGTCAATCAGCGTACCGACCGTACATGTTCTGTCTGACTAACGAGCCCATTCGATGCGGACTGATTGGATGGCAAGTTCCCACCTTCATATGCTGCCCATCTTCGCGATACCATTCTTTTAATTCCACGGAGCAGATTTCAAGCTAAACAACCAAAGAGCGCACTTACCGGTGCCGCACCCAGTAGCGGCCAACGCAGACGGAATGGGAGGCTGAAGTACTTTTTGGCGAAGTTCATGTCGCAGTGGCGACCGCCGTTCGTCATAGAGCTCGTCGATTTGGCTCGGCTACGTCGCTCAACGCCACCGCCGACGCCGCCACCGCTCTTCGAATCGTCGCCGTCGACGGTGGCCAGGTGAGCAAACGAGGCGGCGGTGCCTCCACTGTGCGGCGGCGGCCGATGAGGAGGACGACGATGATGGTGGTGGACTTTGGCGATCATCATTCAGCACAGCAGCGTCGATATCTGCCATATCGCGTATGATTCACCGAGCGTCAGCACGAAGCCGATTCAGCGACGGAAACGGCTCTGCACCCGACAACGAGGAAGCAGTGGGTCGATTCTGGATATTCCACGGAGAGGAAGTGCTCCGAAAAAAAGAAAACACAGTTTTGCTCGAAGAAGAGCACAACAAAATGGCCCCACGACGGGCAGGGCCCTCTTCTGATCCCTAGATTTTTGCGTATCATTTGAGCTACGTCGATTCAGGAATGAAAACGGGCCGTGAACAAGGCCCAGAAAAGAATTTCCGACCAGAATTAATTTCTCAATCTTACACAGACGCATGCTAAGCAACTATTGCATTATTTTCTTTTATAACTGCATCATTTGTGCACTCATAAATCAGGGACCAAGCAAAGCAAGTTTTGCACAATTTGGTATAGAGTCCCGCTCATAGAGAACGCACATAGAACAGAACAGAAATGATAATAAGCAGGCAAATGATAATAGAATTTTAGTTGCGATCAAAACAACTCTTGCACCAGGCGGGACTTGAATCGAATCCGCACCTTCTGCTTTCCGGGCAGCGATGCTACGCCTTATACCGCCAACGCTGTTCGGTCAAACACCGTAGCTGATTGCTACTAGGAAGATATCGTGGATGTTCTGTTCGGTCAAACAGCGCTGATAGTATAAGGCGTAGCATCGCTGTAAGGAAAGCAGAAGTTGCGGGATCGAGTCCACCTTAGCGCAGCAGTTTTGTTCTCAACTAAACATCCTTCTGATAGCTTCTGTCTTCTATAACAGCAGCTCTATGCTTGAGCAAAAATAAAAACAATAATAGAAGACTTTTGCTAAGTAACTTGTAGTGGCTCTGGCTCCAGTCGACCGGGCTGCCTCGGAGAGGGCCACGGGAGGAGCTGTTTTGTCTAAAGTTCAGTGAGAAATAAACGCGGTCAATCTAGACTCGAAAATAATAGAAGAATTTTGCTGTTGGAGAGTCAAGAAAAAATTCAGATGAGAGGCCCATGAGAGGCCCAATCCAGGTGCTAAAAACGGTTGCAAAACTAATGAGCAGTGCAGCAGCGGCGGGAGACGCACTACACTACACAGACTACACCCAATGTGCTAATCACCCAGAGGGATGGTCGACGCTCTGACTGGTGGATGGCATGTCGCACCTCCCCATGTAGACCACATTAACTACCAGCACAAGATATTACTCTGGTTCATCGTTGCCAGATCTAAACTTGGAGCGTTTTCAACGTGACCAGCTGTTGATCAATATCAAGAACGAAGAAACTTCAAGCCATAACTTCAATCTAAGTCGCAAAGAGAGCAGAGCGAACTCAAATAGACGAATGCCACGGGGCTGGAAAATGTTGTGGCGAACACTCACCGGTTTCGGCCTTCTGCCAAGTGTGAAGTACCGGGCCGGGCTCGGCTGAGTCACGTGGCTGTTTCTGAAAAGAATCGAAGAATAGCACAATAGGAATCATCAGAATGACGCCACAGCCTCACTCTTTCAGCACTTCTGCTTCATTCGGAAACAGAACAGACTTCCCCTTCGTTGAAGAAGTAGCAGGAAAACTGCAATCGTTTCCGTCTCACCCTCCTTTCACTACACTTCATTCCTATTCTCCTTCTGCGTGGCCGCATCTATTGAGTGTTTAACTAATAAAATAGAGAATCACCCGGAACCTTGACGTTTCAGCGAAACAGAAAGGTCGGAAGCCCTCGAAAGATAAAGAAACCCACAATTTTGTAGCTAGTCTTCTGCTAAAAATCACACTTAAGTTTATTTGGAGGGTGTGGGTAGCGCAGTCGGAGGAGGTGCCGGGTGTCGCGTGCACCTATAGTTCAAGGTTTCTAGTTCAGATTAGCCGTCCAGGCCAACCAAGTCTTCCACAGTTCCGGGGTCGATGACATGGTACCAGACTTGTCTGGGTAGGACAAAGCGCTGACTTGATCATCGGTTTGGCGCTGCAAGTCATTGTGTGGACAGATCGCCTCTATGACATCCTGTAGACGCAGAATGTGTGGCGCATCCCAAAAGGGATTGAGTAACGCCTTTACCCTTTGCCCTTTAAGTTAATCTGTCTGAAAGTAATACCGGAGACTGTCAACCAGTTCATATCAACCTTTTGCAAAGCGGACCCCGCCAACTCCAAGCGCTGCAGAGCGCTCCAATCTCCAACGATAAGGCCGACTTACAAGAAAAATTCGATATCAAGCATGAAGCGGATGTTTCGGCGATGGCAACGTGGATGGCTGACTGCTTTCTGGGTGTGAAAGGAACTCTTTATCAGAACTCGCCTTCGGTGTTTTGCCCCGTTTGCTGAAGAAATTCCACCACCACGCCCCGTATCTCCGGCCTTATCACACGCCAGACTGGGCCAAGTCACGGCTTTCGTAGAAATTCGCGTAATCATTAGACAAACAGTACTGGAAGGAATACAGGAGAACGAATCCGGAACAGAGCCAGAAGCAAGTCGGAAGAGCGCTGCTCAACGATGCTTTGGTAGGAGCCCGGTGACTGGAGATGTTTCGGGAAGAACCATTTGAGGAAGGTCGGTGTTTCGTTGCCATCAAAACTCTCGCGCCAGCCGGGACTCGAACCCGATATAAAGTGAAGTAGTGGAATGTGAATTACAGATTTATTGCCATATGGCTGAAGAGAACCTTCAAGATTTGCAGACGGAACAGAACCCGTACTACGTTTTACATAAGAAGACCTCAAAATCAAAACAGTGACTGTGGTGGAATGTACCGCATCCTGCCTGGTAAGCAGGGAGTGCGGGTTCGAATACCATTTGTCCCTATAATTTTGGTCGCAACAAGACATCGCTACAGCAGCTTATAAACTCGCAGAGAAGGGTCCCAGCCGTATGTATGAACGGCGGGAATGAATACCACCTCTACCATCTCCACTTTTCATATATAATATGTAGTACAGGGTTCGGCAAAACTACCCGTGCACCTAAACATTTTAAATTTTTCCGCTTTTTTTTCGAAAATTTTCTGCTTTACTGGCCTGAGATATGTTGACTGAACATTGTGGAATCCATCCTTAATTGAGCAAAAAGGGTTAGGCATCGGCGGATGAAGAAGAGGGGAATGGGGAGATGTAAAAGGTTGCTGCAAAGGTTCACGGTATCACGCGCTCGAGACATCCTCTTTAGCGATGAAAAGATTCGCACGTTGAATCCAGTCTTAAGCTTCCAAAATGAGAGGATTACTGGGGTCTCGCTTGCCGATGCTACCGCCAGAGGACGACTTGAGGAAAGTGCGAAAGAGCCTCATTCCATTGTGGTTTGGGGAGGAGTCACATCTTCAGGAAAAGCTCCAATTGTTTTCGTCAAAGATGGCGTGAAAATCAACGCAGCGGTTTGCAAGGATATGCTGGAATAAGCTCTCGAGCCGTGGAAAGATTCCCACTTCGGAGAAGCCTACTGGCCTCTTTCAACAAAATTCTGCTCCGAACGTAGTCCAGGACTGGTGTGCCGAGCAACTGCCTGACTTCATCACACACGACGAATGGCACTCCAGTTCTCCGGACCTTAATCCGATGAATTATTCTCTAAAGGCCATCTTAGAGAAAAAAGTTTGCTCTACCAGACACCCAAATTTGGACTCTGATAAAGAAGCGCTTTTCAAATCCTAGGACGAAATTGATGAACCGTACCTGCGTGCCACATGCGAAGCGTTTGTCGAATGTCTGAAGGACTGTGTGGAGGCTGAAGGCGATCATTTTGAAAACTCTTAGCATGCTTTGAATTGCCATGATTGCAGTAGATAAATTTGATAGTTAGAATTGATCTGCGAAGTTTGACCTCAAAATGCCATTGAATTTTTAGTGCACGGGTAATTTTGTCGCACCCTGTAGAAAAGTAGGTTCCACAAGCTTCGAGGAAGTTGTGAGCAATTCTTTGAAATCTCGATTCCGTGTCTAACCTTAATGGCTCTCAACTCGCCTACGTATGCCTCAGAAGCACAAGTCGTAAACGGCAGGAGCAGCACGAAGGGAAGAAGAAAAAACTGAATTATATCGAGCCATCGAAAGAAAACATTCGAAGTTTCCGAGCGCAGTTGATGATCGAAGGTTAGAGACGCTGCCTGCTGCCTCGCTCTTGCCTCAGCCGTCTAACAATAGCCGTGTGCGCTGTTTTCCATCCATTTCAAAGGAATTTTGAAACGAACTCAGCTGTGCAATGTTCAGAGATCATTGTCGAGAAGCAGTTCAAGCATTTTTTGCTAGGCGGAACTATTTAGCCAGAGGGAAAATTACGGCGCGAAAATGGCGAGAAATACCCAGACGTCTTCTCCCTGCCTGGGAACTTCAGCCCTGGGGGTAGTCGAGGTCGCTCAACCCGAATCTGAGGCTCGTTTTTAAAGTATCGATCCCCATCAATCGATACAGGTCATACTATCGATTTTTTGTGGATGTCGTCCAGGCGTTCCAAAACTTTATCGCTGAGGGTAGTCGAGGTCGCTCAACACGAATCTGAAGTTCGTTTTTGTAGTATAAATCACCGTCAATTGATACTGATCAAATTACGGGGCGCGAAAATAGCGGATAATACCCCGACGTCTTATACGTGCCAGGGGATTCAGAAGACGTGCCAAAGACGTCGCTCAGCGTGCTTGGGGATTCAGGTAGACGTGCCCCGAAGACGTCCGCTAAGGAGGAGTCATTGAGGGAGACCAGTACCAATAATGGGGACCGTTTCGTTTACTGCAACATCGCGCGCAAGTGCGAGGCACGCCGATAGGCGTGACGGAGCACTTGTGCTGCCATTATTAGGGTAATACTCTTTAACCTTTCCTTGCCTTAAAGGCAAGTACGACCTAAACGTTTTATTTCACGCCTGCTTTTCTTGTTATTCCATTTATATTTTTGTATTCTATTCGTGAATCCATCTTCCTTTCTCCCTTTGCACAACCTTCCTTCTCTTTTCTTCGGCACATCAACTTCAGTACTGGTTTTTATAAATTCCCTTCATAGTACGTCACAGCGCTCTGTTTTTTAATGTTTTCATTAATTAAAATAATACCGAAAAAAAGCAGTGCCCAAGTCCGAAATAGACGAAATAACGTGATAAAAATCCGAGTTGAACTAACATGATGGTGTTTAGGACGGCTGACTCCAGCTGGTCGATGATGTTGTGGACACGGGTCGTCTCCACCATCGAACTGTCAAACTTCAGATCTGAAAACACCAGCAATCAGTCAAAGGACATCGGCTTGAAAACGCTGAAGCAGTACAACACCCAGTTTAAACGTGCGAAGGGTACAGCACAAATGGTATAGCCTTCCCAAAGAAGTTTGCACCAACTCACCGATCAAGGAAAGATGAAGTGCTTGGCTGACTGGTGCGGTACCCGAACCAAGAACCTCGAGATGCACCGATAATCGGCTTCTCTTCCGACTACATTATCGCGCAGACTTTGTCGCTATGGCGTTGCTTTACAGAGGCGAGAGAAATTAAGCGAGAGACAGATCATTTCGACGAGCAAACCCTATTGTGAGAAATTGTGCTGAAATTCAAATGATAGCTTTCTTTCGGTCTGAAAACATAGTATCCTCCTAGTTCATCAGCTCCAGATGGGGACCATGTCCAACAAAATTTTTGGTTTTATCGGCGATTGCTATGCTGTGGATGTGGCGATCGATCAAACATGCCTAGTAGTGTAATGGCGTAGAGCATTCCCGCCCGGTCAGTAGGACATGCGGGTTCGAATCCCGCCTGGCGCTAGAAGTTTTGATCGCAACGAAACATCGTTTTCACGGTCGCTACGCTATTTCTCAACACCCCTCTAATCTAACAAGCCAGAGGAGTCCTGTACCTAATATCTCTCATATCCTGGTTCGGAGCTTCATTAGTGGTGAGCATTCTCAATGCTCTCGCAATATTTAAACTGACCCCAGAGTTTTTCCTCTTTTCATGTTTCGTTGGCAATGTTCATGTTCCACTTAAAACATTATGTAAGCGCATCCCTATAAATGTATTGAATAAATAAATAAGCGAATAAATAAATAAATATCTGCCACGTAAACCATCGCTATCAAACTATAGTGCAACATCCTACTTGTACAAGGCAAAGCTTTTACCTAAAAACGCCTATTTCAAAAAAAAATATAAGAATAAAGATGGAGGTCTGCGTTCGTCAATCTCTTAGCGGAATGCGCCATGCATTCTATAACACTTCCTGAGGGAAAAGTGGAGCCATGTTGGATGTATCTTTGGCCTATGCACCGACCAGCGATGGCCAGACGTTGTACAACTGACAATATATAGGTCACTTTTAAAATTGCCACGGGAAGTTCATTGACCTCCCTTGTCAGTGTTTCATCCTTCTCAGAAAATCCCTGCTGACCACTTCACTTACCTTGAACGGATGAAAGGCCTAGATGGCTTGGAGAGGTTTCGAACTAAGCAGCTTAAATCGGAATGCACATGGTAGCCGGAGTCTTCTCTTCGACTGCGCTACCATGCGCGATAAAGCAAAAGTGCAAGATAGAAATTCAAGGATAAAAGGATAAACGACGGCGTTACTCAATCTTTTTGGAATGCGCCACGCATTGTACTTCTACCGGATGTCGAGGAGACGATCTAAGTGCGTATTTGGCCATACAACGACTTGAGGTGACCAGCCGATTAACAAGTCAGTGATTTATCCTTCCCAGACAAGTCTGTTACCAGTTCACCGACCCCAGAAAATGAAAGGCTGATGAAAGCCTTGGTTGGCCTGGGGGAGGGAAATCCGAACCAAGAAGCTGGTATTGGTTGCAGGCGACAGCCGGCACCTCCTCCGACTGCACTACACACGCCCCAAGGTAGAGATTATGAAGAAGAATAAACTGGCTGCAAAATCAAACACGAAAGAGCAGCAAAAAATCCACAGTTTAAAAGTGTAACAGAAAAGTGACTGAACACTGAAATTCTAACCAAATACCGTAACCTACTCGGATTTCGAGGCATCCGATCAATAAGCCGACAGCTAACGTGTTGGAAGTGTTGCTGTCAGCGCGCAAAAACTGCCATAAATGAGATAACCCCCGTATGGAAATAATGCGATAAGACGCACGTGGTTAGTCACTCTATTGTTCAGCCAGAAATCACGTATATTAGGTGATAACGCTAAGTAATAATAATAATAATAATAATAATAATAATAATAATAATAATAATAATAATAATACATTTAATTTCAATTTTGCAATATCAATCCTTTTCCGTCAATCGCAGGTCTGAATGTAGTGTTAAGTGTGTATTTGCATGTTGTTGTTTTAAAGACAGGAAATATGGCGGTTTTTAGACCTGAAAAAGAACATAAAGACCAAACATTTCAAAAAAAGAGTTTCTCAAGTCGAGCTGCACTATTGCAGAATTAAAATTATATCATGAAGTTCAGGGAACCAATGATGTTAAGAGATAATATAATACCTACTCAAAGATGACCTGTGCAACACAATATATCAGAAACTGGGGGCAGTGTCCCTAACGAAAACCGAAAAAAAGGAAATGGAACGCGAAAATTTTGCAAAAAGTCTAAATAGGGAAGAGTTTCGACCTCCCATGGGACTTCAAGTTAAGACCAGGATCATTAGAAAGGGCTCGGAATGCTGATTACGAATATGGGTGTCAAAATTGCAAAATGAAACTCCTGAGCGAGTTATGGCCTGCCAAAATCGGGTGGGCTGCCGCGAAAGTGGTGAGTCATTGGGCTCCGTAAGAATTCCATGCCAGTTGTGGCGTTGGCGCAGGAGTAGTGCTCCTGCTCGTCCGGCGCGACCTCTTTGGTTCGGTTCCCATCGTTGCCGGCTATTTTGCAAATGATAATTTATCCTCGAAATGACCTTTTATTCTGAATTATGACACGTGTCTGATTAAATGGTCGGGGAAACTACCATACACGTTGGTAAAAATGCTTGAAGGCAAAAATCTGCTACGCTGACATTTTTATTAGCTATTTTGCACAACTAGAGTTCAAATAATATATTGAACAACTAGAGGTGTTTCTAACAACCTTGGCATTCGTGGAACAAAGCAAAAAAATGTGTGATGCAGACATGTTGTCCACACACTGCTCATTATATACATGCAGTCTCTCTACAACCAGCAACAAACGTGTTTCCCCGGCTATTTAACCAGACACGTGTCATAATTCAGAATAAAAGGTCATTTCAAAGATAAATTATGATTTGCAAAATAGCCGGCAGCGATGGGAACCGAACCAACGACGCCGAACCTGACAAGCAGGAGCACTACCACTGCGCCACCGCCGCAGCTGGTGGCCTTTCTTAAGGGGCCCTGATGACTCACCACTCCCGCAGCTGTGTGGCTAGGTCAGCCTGTGGTGAGGCCACCCGATTTTGGCAAGCCATAACTCGCTCAGGGTTTCATTCTGCAATTTTGCCGTCCATATTCGTGATCAGCATTCCGAGCTCTTTCTAATGATACTGTACTCAACTTGAAGTTCCATGGGAGGGCAAACCCTTCCCAGGTAAGACCTATTCGTATGAAATACCATAAAAAGTTAGCTTCAATGCACTTCAGAATATTCCTAAAGGCATCCTATGGATAGAAGAATAACGGTTTTACGAATAACGCAGCAGCGTCTATACATACCTACATCTGGCACGTTGCAAAATGCGAGTAACAAATTTCAGTACTCGTCGTTAATGTGGCCTATTTAACGGAGGCTCGAGCAATCACAACCAATGAGAGAGCACTGAGCGAACGCGAGATAACCAATCAGGACGCCGTAGTACACGTCCATCTGTGCCCGGATTCATGAACGACTCATCTGCAGCTAAGTGCAAAACCTGCCGCCTCTCCCCACTTACGCGCGAATCATGAATGTGCGCCGGGTAAAACCAGAGGTAAGTATCGAGGTAAATGTACCTCGCCAGCGCGTCGGGGAACATTTACCTCCATAGCAAGGATTTTGCTCCGCTGCTAATTTCTGACGCAATGCAATCCTTCCCTGACAGCAGAGCAAACCTCTGCAAAAAGTGGCAGGTAAGTGGCCGTCGAGGTAAATCGGCGTAGGATTTATTTCCGACCGCGTTCATGAATCCGGGCCCTGGATTGCACGAATGTTCGCTGCGGTCCTACTTGAACTCGGATACGTCTATTTCGACTTTGAAGACGCTCAGTTTGATTTCAAAAAGTGTCAGTTCCGTGAAAAACTATCCTGCTAGACGTGGTAAAAGTGTAAAATTCTTGAAAATCGCACTTTTTCCACCTCAGACCGTACGTCCACCCACAGAATAAGTTTATATTAAAAAATGAGCACTAACTTATCGTGTGGTCATATAACATTATAACTGGATCTTTTCACTTTTTAAGAAAACGGTAAGCCTAAAGTAAAAGTACTTCTAACTATGACACTAAATTTTCAGAAGCTTGAAGGAAACTATCCAACATTTCAACAAATATCTACTTAATAATGGTTAAAATTCCACGCTCAAAAAATCGAATTTTCACGGACTAATCAAGGCTCACCTTTTACACCCTGCACCAGCTGCAAGCTGGGCAGAATGACGTTGTTGGTCTTGAATTGCGGATGCTTGAAGAGATCGCGCATCGACTCCGACACCATCTCCAGCGCAGCGTGAACGCTCACGCACATCGACTCTCCGTCTGAAAAGCGTCATTATTAGCGTAGACTGTACCGTTAGTACTAGCAGCGCATTTCGAGGAGGCGCTAGCTGTCATCTGCGCTCTAAATCGGTCCATGATTCCAGGTCCGCCTGGATCGGAAAAACATTGTATCCCGGGGCCCCTATAGGCTGTAGCAGAGCTCTGGGAATCTGTCCTAGTCGGAGGGGGAGAAGGGGACACGACATTTTTACTCACTATCCCCTTCTCTAAACAAGGGTTTCACCTGCTGCCTCCTGACATTGAAGGCTCTTGAGCAAATTCAGATATAATTCGTGCTGCGTGATGATGTAGATACAAGTGGAACAATAGGGTTCCCTCCCGATTCGGAAGATCAGGGTACCGAACTCAAAACAAGGAACCGCTAAGCTATCCATCGGCTGTTCATCCTAATAACTCACCGCGTGGACTAACAATAATTAAACGTTTAAAGTGTTGTACTCTATAAGAACCTTATCCGAATAAAAGTACAATAGATAGTGAAGAAGGTAAAAAGTAAATAGTCCAGTTCTCGATGAAGGAATTTCTTAGCACCAGTCTTTGCGCATCCTCTTCAAATAAGGAAGCAGTGGTTGGAAGGCTAAGTGAGAGTAGAACTGGTGGTCTTTACTGCCCTGCTAAAAAAGAGAGGCTAACGCTAAACTTGGACGTGTGTAGCGCAGTCGGAGGAGGCGCCGACGGTCGCGTGCACCCGATACCAGGTCCCTGGTTCGGATTTTCCGCCCAGGCCAATCAAGCCTTCCATCCCTCCGGTGTCGGTGAATTGGTACTAGACGTCTCTGGGAAGGATAAAGCGCTGACTTGTTCATCGGCTGGCCACCACAAGTCATTGTATGGCCAAATACGCATTCACATCGCCTCCACGACATCCCGCAGAAGTAGAGTGCGCTGGCGCATCCCAAAAGGGATTGAGTAACGTCGTCCTTTATCCTTTTTTAACGCTAAACTCGCCTGTTTACAACAGGTCCCCTTAGGCCTCTTCAATATAATTTTACTTGTACTTCCGACATTCCGCTAAAGGGTAAGGGGATATAGGTAGACGTTAGCCAATCCCTTCGCGGTATGCGCCACGCATTCTATGTGTACGAGGTATCGTAGGGGCTTTTTAAATGCGTATTTCGTCATCACAATGACTTGTGATAACCAGCCAGAAACGAGCCAGTGGTTTACCTTTCCCAGAAGAGTCTGCTACCACGAAATACATCGACCCAGAAGGGATGCTTGGTTGGACTGGGAGGAAATCACTGAACTATATTAATTCGGGGTACATATGACAGCCGGCACCCCTTTCAACTGTGCTACAGTCCCAGAGATCACGCAAAACACAGACCAGCTGATCCAAGTGCAGCAAACTAAATCGTAAACACTTCTTTCTATCAGCCACCGACAGAAAAATAGAAGAAACAACATTCTGAAAGGCGTGGCTGACCAAACTGTAGGATCTCCCTCGATGTTTTGGTATTCTTAGGCGTTGCCAGCACATTGGATTGGCAACCTCCGAAGCTACAAAGCACCTATACACTTCAAACTTTTCAAAGCTCCTCTTACAACTGGAGCGCAATTTGAATATGCGATGCATCACTGATTTAGAATAGCAAAACATGCCTTATATTTTTGAGCCTTTTTGATTGGTGCCATTGAATAATTCGCCCTCTCCAATTCGCATAACTCCATCCTTTCTCAATTGACTTAACATCTGTGCCCCATTCCAGCTCCATTCGCAGCCCATTAAGTAGGGCCCTGAAAATTCTCAACTACCTCAGCGGCGCCAATCGAATTAACTTAATGGTCCTACAATTCCGCTTCTTATGGGTGTGCGGAAGCAGTAAAAGCCGTAAACTCGTGTAGAATGTTCAAAAGATGAATTACATTTTCACCAATATTTGTGTGAGAAGAAGGAACCACATTTTTCATCATTAATCAATGAAAGATCTCATCCGTTTTTCGCGGACTTTTTCACGACCCCGTCGTGCAGATCGCCTGCAACCGGTAAGACCTTGAGTGGAGCATTAGTCATCGACATTAATCAGCGACACATTTGTCGAACCTTTCAGGGTTAAAGTTCTCCCCCGTTGAGATGTCGTCCGTAGACCTCACAACCTTGAATAGGCGCTTAATTGGATTAAGAAGTCGTGTAGCCTCAACCTCAATTTCATGCTAAGACGCTTATATAAGCAAAAACCTTTAAAAAATCAAGGAAATGTCGAAGAATCCGTTGCCACAAAATCGCTTTAAACAAAAAATTAAGCGTTTCTTACTAAAATCTGACAGCAGAAATTAAGGATAAAGCACTGCGGGCAGGGATAATCATTCTCAGTTTGGGATGCACCACGCATTCTACACACTTCTACGGAATGTTGAATACGTATTCAGTCTAAACACTTATTTGCGGTGCCCAGGAAATGGGCAATTTGGAGCTATGTTCTTCCTCGAAAAGTCTGATATCAAATGGAGATGCAGGAGGGGTGCAAAATTTGAATGACCTCGGTGGAATCCTTGTCAAGAACCACGAGTTAGGGTGCAGACTATGTCGCCTCACCCTCCGGATGCGCTACCGCTCACTAATAGCTAACGTATATAAACATAAAATAAACGATAAAGGACGGCGTTACTCATCCTTTTTGAGATGCGCCACGCATTCTATTTCTACGGGATGTCGTGGAGGCGATATGAATGCGTATTTGGCCATACAATGACTTGCGGTGGCGAACCGATGAACAAGTCAGCGCTTTATCCTTTCCAGACAAGTCTGGTACCAATTCACCGATCCCGGAGGGATGGAAGGTTTGGTTGGCCTGGGCGAGAAATTCGAACCAGGAACCTGGTATCCGGTGCAGGCGACAGTCGGCGCCTTCTCCAACTGCGCTACATGCGCTCATATAAACATTAATCAGATTTAACTGTACAAGAATTGGTAGCAGATTACGCAATCAGCTGAAAAATTGGGCTGCACTACTAATGCTTATGAGGTTTCCAAACAAACTGCAAAGTTTAAGGCAAAACGTCATTTCTCTGTGGAACTTGAACCCACTTCCTTTCTGTAGGTAAAAGCTATTCACTAAGCAACAAGAATACATCTTGATCTCCCTCCGTTGATTTACGCTTCCTATTTGTTATTTCTACACAAATTCTCCAGAACTGGTGGACGTCTGGAACTATGGTTGATCCATAAAAATGAGTAACTTCCGGAGGGCTAGCGATAAAAGCAAGCATAACTCAAATCGTTTTAGACCCTATTATGCATTTAACGTCCTTATTTCAAAAATCGACGCTTTTTTCTAAAAAGGTGCTCCAGTTACAATTGTATGCCCCCTAAAAAGCTCGTTCTGTCCGCCTTAGAGCTGAATCAAACTCGCGCTTCTTCAAGTTAAGAAAAAATTGTGAATAAATAAACACATAGTATCATTTTTTGTTAATGTTTTTATGTACTAACCCTCTTTCTTTATGTTCATTTTCAACACATGGTTGATAGCCTTTCTTTTTTTCCGAATTTGGAGCACGTCCTCTTAACGGATACATAAATAAATAAATAAATACCAAACAAGTAACAAATCCCTACCTGGTACATTTGTGTTTACGTCCAGAGCTGCACGTAGTCTCGAAATAAACATCGAAAAACGCTCGACGTCTCGTCTTATGGTCGGGGGAATCTGAATCGAAGTTTTTAGAAACAACGCCTTAAAATCAACGGTTATCGCCTAATAAAGTATTTGAAGTCAAGAGGTGGGCATTCCAATTCAAACTTATGTTATCATTGATTGTTAGAATAATGACCAACTGAATTTTCCGTCTAACAGGATGAAAACAAAAAACAATAAAAGACTCAATAAAAACACAGAGAGGATTTTTGCAGGAAATTATCTGAATTTTTTTCCTCCAAAATGTGAGCGTATATTTCAAACTGTAATTTTTTACAAGACCGGTTTAACTTTTAAAAAACTTTTTGTTGTCGCTTATCTTTACAACAGGAGCATGTCTAGCTTCTCTTTTAACAGGATGAAAACAAAAATAAAATAGATAAAATAAAAACAAAAACACGAGCCAGATTTTTGTAAAAATAGAAAAATATCGTAATATTTTTAAGTGTAATTAAACTATGTATTTACCAGCATTTTAATTAAACGGCTAATCTATTTTTTCAAAAAACATTTGAGCGAACGGCAAAGAACGCAGGTGTCTTAGGATCACATACAAAGGCTATTAAGTGTTAACACTGACGCTAGCTCTGCTGGAATAATTCGATTATCGATTAAGTATCGATCGCAAAAAACAGTTAAGCGGGCGTCGTACCTTGCTGTCCAGCCCATAGTCGATGTCGTTCGATGAGCAGACACTGCTACTCGTCGACGACATGTAGCGTGGCGGGTCAGTCTTCGGGTAGTATCCTGGAACATATGAACGTTTTACGGAACGGTTCCAAAGTTTAGTGGTAGTTTTGCGGAGACGAAATAGCGGTAGGAACAAGAGACAACGCAGAAAATAAACTTCGTAACGAATGTAAGAGAACGAACTAACTATACAGAACGAGATACCTTCATGTGAAGACTTGAAAGAATCTCAAAAGAATTTTCAAAAAAAAAACAACGACAATGCTCTAGAAGAACACTGAATATCGATTAATAAAAATAGAGTTCCCAAGCAAAATAGAACTGCCCAATGTCTTCCAAACGAAAACGTAATGTGAGGAGATATTAGAGCGAACAAAAAAAAACAATAGGAAATCGTGAGATTCAGAATTCTGGCTTGCCCTCGAAGATTCAGGTGTGCAAAATACAAAGATATGTATTGTCATAAGCCGCTCTCTACCAGAACACTGGGTTGGGTTCTGGTTTTCCTCTTCTACCTACTTAAAACGAAGGTGTTTGAATAGCTTCTTAACGTCTGCTCGAATTTCCAGTATCCTAAGAAGGCGATAACGTTGGGACCTTAGCCGGAGTAAAGCTGCTGCACCAATCTTGAAGAAATCTCGTGTCATCAGATCGAACCATACGAGGATGTGCGGAAGAAGTCGAACTTGCACAGTGCAAACCAGTGCCGCAGGTGACCTTTTCGCTGCGTGCTCATCATTCCATTGTTCCACTCCGCTGAATTTTTGATAGATTTGATTGATTGTGGGTAGCCCTTGTCGAGCGCAGTTAGCGGTGTTTCCGGGTTGAAGCAACCGGGTTCAGTATCGCATCGAGAATATCTCTTCACCGTCTTAATTAGACTTTCAGAGGCTACCATCATGGAGGCATCGGACAATCATCCACGATCATGCTGATTCTGGGGCTAGAATGCGTCTAAAACCGACTTTTACCGAAAATATTCTTTGGGATCACGCAGAGGAGAAACGGAACGCCGCAGAAGTGCAGCAGGATGCGCGGCACATCCCACAAAATGTTTGATTAACGACGTGTTTCATCATTTATCCTTATCCTTAACCTCTGTCCTATATCTCTTCATTTATCCTCATCTATGTAGTAAAACGTACCTATTTAAAGCCAAATAAAAAATAGAACGGAGGAAGCGAACGTAGAATGTATGTGGCCTGGAAAACAAGGCGACCTATCCGCAGAAGAAAACGACTGAAGCCTGGGGCCGAATTTATCAACGACTTACAGCGATTTAACGGAGACGTTACAGCCAAATTTCCTAAAAACAAAAACGCGAACTAACGCGGTTTGTCAACAGGGCGATATGGTGAAATGTTGGCGTTATCAGGAAATCCGGCTGTAATTTCTCCGTTAAATCTCTGTAAGTCGCTGATGAATCTGGCCCCAGGTAGGACACCGGTTCAATTAGTAGTTATTTCTAACCAGGGTACAGAACCACCAACAGTTAAACCCACGGGTATACAGGGAATAAGGGCTAGACATAAGATAAGGGGTCGGAAATGACTGCTTCATCGTTGGTAACTCCACACTTATACCTGGCATACCCTCGGGTTTAATCGTTGATGAATCCGGCCTCAGATCGCGTACTAGAAGTCCATCCAGGTTTGTGTCTTCATAATAAAACCTCAAGACTGTAGTCTACTTACAAGGAAAGGTTCCCAACTCAAGGTGAGCTTTTGCGATTCTATTTTGACAGGATGTAGGGCCTTGTGAGCGGAGTCCAGAACCATAGTTAGTTTTTGCTGAACGCTTTTTTGAAGACCTGAAAAGGAGTTCTGAAGGCGTGCGCGCAACTATCATCAACCCCTACGACACTCCATAAGGTGTGCCTCGGCGGCGCAGTTGGTAGGAGGGACGCCTGATAGGAGCACACCGGAAGTGTTTTAAGTTCGAGTCCGCGTACTGCAGAGATTTTCGCACATGTTAGTTCGTTTTTATTACCCTTTCTCATGCTCCCTGGAGTCAATTTTCGACCATCAATCCTTAAAACATACCAAGGCTGTCTATTTGCGCCTTCATGTGTGCTAGTTTTCCAACAATGCCTATCTGCACCATGTCATTTCTCTGGAAATAAAAAGTCCTGTCTTCTCTTCCCTTTTAGTCAACAGCTATGGTACAAATCTATGAAACAAGTAAAATACAAGCGCGTGTCACACCAATAGCATCTTACAAAGCCAGTGAGGATCAATCTACTCCCTGACAAGGAATGACCACTTCTTCTTCGTTGAACTCGCAATCCGTGGGTGTAGACAAAGGTCCCAGTAGCTGCCACCCACGCGTATGACAGGCATAGAAAGGCCCCATTTTCACAATACTACCTCTAACTTGAACCGCTCTTCTTCTTGACAGTCGATATCTCAATATATGGCGTCCAGGAGGAGTCCTTTTATGGCATCCGCAACCGCAATCTATCTCCTTGTCAGATATGTGAAATCCAGTGTGAAGGTGGAAAGTAGTCGGCCGACAACACCTTCAGGTGAAAACGACATTTTTAGCGCACTTGTGTATCGTTATGGCCCAGGTCCATATTATTCAACAATAACGTACGTGTATTTGTGTGCAGATACGGTATTATTGATGATACGGTATGATGTGGTGGTAGTACCGATATGCATACTTGAAAAAGTAGCAAATATGAAGGTGCAAGTAGAGAACCTTGGTTTGTTGTAAGCATTTGTGGTCTGACATTGACTCCTGTGAGCATGAGAAAGCGTAATAACAACAAACTAACATGTGCAAAAGTCTCGGTAATACGCGGACTCCAACTTAAAACACTTCCGGTGTGCTCCTATCAGGCGTCCCTCCTACCAACTGCGCCGCCGAGGCACACCTTATGGAGTGTCGTAGGGGTTGATGATAGTTGCGCGCACGCCTTCAGACCTCCTTTTCAGGTCTTTAAAAAGGCGTTCAGCAAAAATTAACTGTGGTTCTGGAATCCGCTCACAGGGCCCTACATCCTGTCAAAACAGCATTGCAAAAGCTCACATTGAGCACATTGAGTTGAGAACCTTTCCTTGTTAGTTATCTTACAGCATCTTATCAATGAAAAAAAATGTCAAGAAACATCTCAAGCGCAAGTAAAAAGGAACGCCGAATAACTGCCATGAAAACCTCGGCGATATCAGCACACAACACCAAGCTCGACAATCGAATCGAAAACAACTAGAGACAGAGTGTTGCCGATCCAATCATGTGCATATTCAATTATGCTTCTATGCAAAGGCTCCATGAGTCATTACTGATTAACTGTCACCGTTTCGACGTTTCTATTATATCGTAGCACAAATTTTGAGAACCACTTAAACAATAATCAGCTATAAGCTCTCATAGCGATGCTTTGTTGCAATCAAAACTCTAGCGCCAGGCGGGACACGAACCCGCGCCTCCTGCTGACCGGGCGAGGATGCTCCACGGCTCACCACCACCGGCGCTGTTTGATCGAACGCATCAATTACTTCGTGGAACATTTACGCCCGGTCAACAGGAGGAACGAGTTCGACTTCCGCATGGCGCTAAAGTTTCGATAGCAAACATCGTTATGAGAGCTTATAAGCTCGATACCAGTCACTTTATGCTTATAAGAAAGCAATAAAAGAAAAAGCAAAAATGTAAGTGTTTTGAAAGCAGCACAACAACCTCATAGCCTCTTCCGGTCATAACGAGAGTTGGGTCCGAATCTCTATGAAGTCTAAGAAGGGAGGCTTACATATGAAAACAGAGCGGCATGAAACATGGATTTTATTTATATTAATTATTATTTTATTTTTATTTTTTGGCAAGGTAAAGCATGGAAGCTCAAATCCTCTTTTGAGTGATCATTTATTCATTTATTTATTCATTATACGTTGACCAAATAACGTGCCATAAACAAAACACACAACTAGCACAACACAACAGTGCTATCAAGAATTGCACATAGTATGGCTGAAAAAAGCAAACGAGCATTTACCTAAATTTTTGGAGTAGTTAGATTGATTAGTCGGAGATTATGTATAAGCAGATGTTTATTCCCTTTCTTTTCTTCCTTGCTTCCTTTGCTTTTTTTCTTGCTTTTCTGGAAGCGAGGAAATTAGAGAAACAAAAAATACAAACCTTACTTGGAAAAAACATGACTGAAGAAGACATTAGTTAATGTTAAATGTTTATGTTTATGTTTACGTTTATGTTGATTACGTCGCAAAAGGCAGACGCGAGATATGTGTGGGTCAATGCAGAAAAAAGCAAAAAACGTCAGAAAAATAGCAGGAACAAACAATAATTGGGTGTGGTCGGTCTTCGTTACTAGAATATGTGAAACTTAAGTAAAATTTTCAATGCATACCGGTCCTAATTATAGGACTGATGCTTCTAATTATGAAGATTATGCTTCCTAGCCCAAGGAATAGTACAAGAAAAATGCGAAAAGTAAAAATTCAATTGAATGGCAGATAGAGTGAAAGTAGAGTGAGAGTTGCGCAAAAAAAAAGACAACTAGTTAACAAAACGCCAAGCATGAACAATCATGGAAGACAAGGGGTGAAATGCGGGTTTTGGAGACGGTCTAATGACAATAAATTTCTCTTCTCTTCCTTCTTACTAGCCCTCTAGACTAGGAGTGGGGCCACTCCTATGAAAGAGATCGATTGTCTCTTACCGTAGGCTCTATATCGGAGCTACAATACCGCTCGCGCCGCACGGTCAAAAGTGGGCGAAAAAACGCCAACATAGCGTCGCAAAGCGTCGCACGCTCATAACTCCTTCAGTTTTAGGTTTCTTGAATAAAGGTTGCTACCATTCGATTCGCCTCTTCGAGATCTACACAAACGTGTGTAATACTTTACCGGACCACCCGTATTTTCGCCGTGGGTGGTCCGGTAAAGTATTACACACGTTTGTGTAGATCTCGAAGAGGCGAATCGAATGGTAGCAACCTTTATTCAAGAAACCTAAAACTGAAGGAGTTATGAGCGTGCGACGCTTTGCGACGCTATGTTGGCGTTTTTTCGCCCACTTTTGACCGTGCGGCGCGAGCGGTATTGTATCTACGCCTATTAGGGAACACCACCCCACCCCTCCCCCGAGTGACCAACTATTCGCTAGGGCCACCTTCAGCGAATTTCGACCACAGCTGCCACACCCAGAGAACAGAGCCATCAATCGTAAATGGGATAGATTAGGCAGGGAAAGCGGATGATGAACAGAAGAGCAATTTCGAGAGAAGTGGACGAAAGTGGATAGAGTGGTCCGAGCTTGAACAGACGAACACATTTTTAGGCTTCAAAGGTAATGTGAAAATTGCCTCTGAGGCATCCAAAGGCTGCAGAAAATTGTGCAAATAAATGTAAAAATAAAGCACAAAAGACAACAAAACGGATTCAATAACAATAACTAGAGTCGAACTCGCGAGAAAGAAAATGAATCAGATGAACGACTGTGATTGCATTAGCTGAGACTGCGTTAGGGAGAAAGGATACTCAGCCTTTCGCTTCCATATGACCTCGTTTCTTACTTCGGTCATCACTATCATCTCGTAAAGGTCTATACCACTACCAAAGCGAATTCAAAAACGCGCCTTTACAGACCGAATTAGGGTATAAAAGCGGAAGCGGAACGACATATCAGCGCTCTTCTTGGGCTTTCACCCAACATCGTCATCAGCAGCTGCAGCAGCAGCAGCCGAAGCGGTGACGGAAGGCGAAGGCGAGGAGAGAAAGCGAGTTTCCAACGTCTCGCAAACAGATCACAGCCATCCATTAATACGCACATTCACACACACACTTCTACCATAAGCGACACAATCTCCAACAGGTTCTTCTTGGCAATCAATAGTCGGGACTAATCACGAGAGTGGTAGCCACTTCTAGAAGCTTCGTAGGAAGCGGTGAAACAATAGATTAAATAAAGGAAGAGGAGAAAGGGCGAAGTTGGACAATCCCTTGGCGGTATGCGCCACACATTCTATTATATAATAATTTGATTATTTATATTCGATATCGCTGAAGAAAACCAAACTTCATCCCTCTACGTTCAATCACCAGCTTTATTTCGGAAATATAAAACACTGATTTGTACATCGTTTGGCTTTGGCCATCGTAAGTGACCGTATATGCCAACTACGCATTCGGACGTTCTTCACGATGTTCCAAAGAAGCAGAATGCGTGGCGTATCCCAAAACAGATTGATTAACGCCGCCTTTTACCCTTACTTTATAGGACAGTTGACCATTCAAATATTGATCCCATACAAAAATGGGATCTGTATCTTTAGCTTTTTGGAACGTATAACCTCATAGAGGCATGCCTGCTGTTTAGGACATAACCTAAGTGTTAATTTCCAATATATATTTTAAATATAACTAATTTTTATCATTTTTTCGTAAGTTTCTCTATGACGCAGTTGAAAGGTAAGACTTAAGATTAAAATATATCTAATTTTTGCTAGGTTTTCTTAAGATGTATTAATTTAATAAATATTTTTTAAACGTAATATTTCCAATGGGCGCGTGTAGCGCAGTCGGAGGAGGCGCCCACTGTCGCGTGCACCCGATACCGGATGCCCGGTTCGGATTTTCCGCACAGGCCAACCAAGCCTTCCATCCTTCCGGGTTCGGTGAATTGGTACCACACTTGTTTGGGAAGGATAAAGCGCTGACTTGTTCATTGGCTGGCCACCGCAAGTCATTGTTTAGCCAAATACGCATTCAAATCGCCTTCACGACATCACGTAGAAGTAGAATGCGTGGCGCAACCCAAAGGGATTGAGTAAAGCCCTCCGTTATCCTTTTATCCTTTTTAATATTTCCAAGACACCCTAAAAACTGTTACACGTAACAGTTCACAATGAGCAAATTTTTTTACAGCTTTCATATGCCAAACCAAGCAATATTTCTCAAAAACATGATCACTACTACGTATGAGAATTTGACCTTAGTGATTGAAACCGAAAAAGCATTCTGTCCTAGATAATAAAATAGGAATAAAAAACTATTGCTATCGTAAGACCATTACTAACGTACAAAAAATAAGAACAAATATTTTGGCCAGTGCGCCAACCCTAGGGATCCCAACGGATCGCAAATTTAAGGCAAGACATTTGCAGAGTACTGGGCATCAACTCCTGCACCCTCACTTAATGTTCTCCATTTAAAGGCCCATCCGAAGGATAACGACCGGGTTCTAATGGGCTTCGACGGTTTATGGTTCACATTTCATTCAGGCAAGCAGTATGTCCAGAAAAATTCTAACCTCATACACATCATTGAGAACACTTAAACATCATAGATGAATAAGAATTCAAAAAATTAAACATGTCAGAGTGAGATATGATATTTCTTAAAATAAGTAAACACGTTCCGTAAAAAGCAATAAAATGCGGAATATAAAAAAGTTAGTCACTTGAAGAGATGGAAAACTATAAATATAAATCAAAGAAGCAAGGAGAAATGAAGCAGTAACAAGTCAATGCCTGCCTTAGTCGCAAATTTTCACTGAAAATGATGCGTAAAAATAGAAGACTAGAAGGACGAGAAAGGAAATGAGATTCGAAAGAACGCAGTATGGATAAGTAGCTCACATATGCAATGATTTGCAGAGAACGGATAGTGGAATTATCAGTTTTTCCATTCCTTAGTGTATTTTAAAGAAAGGCGCAAAATTTCTGCGCAAATATAGAACAAGCGAAATAAAGCAGCGCCAATCAACCCCTATGTACCTGGGATGCGCCACGCATTCGTCATCAGTAGTGTGTTGTGCAGGCCACTCTAAATATTCGAGTTTGGCCTAGACAACGACTTAAAAAAGATAATTCTTTTGATATGCTAATATCTTATCCTTATTAGAAAGGGCTGGTATTAATTCACCATTCCTGGAGAACGAGCCGAACTCAGGATCGATTACAGGTACAAGTGGTAGCGGACCCTTCTCCATACTACATACGCTACAACGTAATTAATCACCGTACGCCTTACCTTCA
The DNA here is from genome assembly GCA_947359475.1 of Heligmosomoides polygyrus bakeri. Classification (NCBI taxonomy): domain Eukaryota; kingdom Metazoa; phylum Nematoda; class Chromadorea; order Rhabditida; family Heligmosomidae; genus Heligmosomoides; species Heligmosomoides polygyrus. The sequence continues at coordinate 18,710,045 of OX375866.1, read as the reverse complement.
GGAAACAAAGAGACCATTTCACACTACATCCATCTATAACGTTTCACTACTAATATTTTTGTTTGTTTATTTACTTATTCACTCGTTTGTTTACTCATTTGTTTATTTACTAGGATATTAATGTCTTGTATGCAGGTTATCATTAAACTGGCTAATTTCATTTTTATAAAAAGTCTACCTAGACTAAGACCTTTGCAGAGCCCAGAGAAAGAAGCGCTTTTAGAAATAAAAAATAGGCACCAGAATAAAAGAAAGAATGCCAGAAAATTGAAAAACGCCAAAATCACGGTAAAAAACGTTTAAAAAGTGTACAATAAAATAAGAGAGCAAACACTAATAATGTATAAGTAATTTTAATCATAAGTAATTAATAAATAAAAATAAAAATGATCATTCTTTAAAAAAGCAGCTAAAACTGTTATAGGAAAACCCATAGAAGCAATGAAATCAACAACGCATTTCGTGTGTAAAACCTGACCAGTTCGCGGCACAACTTTTTCAAACACGGGACAGGCGACGGTGTCTTCCAGCTGTCAGTTAACGGACGGAAAAACGCTCTAATCTTTGGCGATCGAGCTGACCTTGAGCTGGTCGCCGCACGAGGCGCAGGTTACGGACCAGCCAGCCGCCAGCCACGCCTGTTGCCCCGAGAAGCGCTCGTTCGAAAACTTTCATTAACTAGAAGACCCCCGCATTCCGATGCGTTTGGTTGAATTTCGCTATGAAGATATTTAGGGAAGAAAATATAGCCGAAAGGATCCGCGGTCTCCGAATGACTGAAAGAAAAATTTCCGTAAATGATACGGTTAAATTTAAGCTTTCAAAAAACAAATTTATTCAGAAGGACTCCGCATGGACGCAGACCTACAATAGGCTGAAGATAAAGCTAAATGCTATTGGAGTCCATTGAAACCACGTTGAGCAATGACGGGATGCACCATGCATGCTACTTTTAACCCATTTTGACAGTTCCACAGTAGTCCACTCAGTACACAACCCGAGCCCAAAAACCGGAAATCTTACCGCTGCCTCACGGATAACACAAAAATGGCATGGTTGAGGGTATGGTGCACAGGCAGGTGGCGCCGCTTCAGTGCGTCACAATCGGGTTCGAGTCTGCGTACAACGAAGCTAAGCTAGGCTTTGCTTCTCCTCGGATCAGCAAACCGGGAAATTTTGTCACAGGACAACTACAGAGTGTAAACATTTTTCGAAACACATTCGTTGACAGAGAACTTAGGATAGGGGTGGCAGCCATTCCGGTGCAATCGTTCTAATTTAAGGCATTTTTAAGAGAGGTGTTCCCCTACGACAAAAGTGTACTCAACGTTAAGGATTTGGCGCTTCAAAGCCAAAGAATGACCAATGGACAACATAAAAAGTATAATATAAATTCAAAAATTACCCCTTAGATTAGGTTCTAAGCAGCGCAGATAACCAAGCATGCTCCTGTGACGTTATGTGACCCCAGAAATGAAAAAATGAAATGTAGTGGTAAAGGGTGGTGTTAATCAAACTCTTTTGGGACGTGCCAAGCACTCACAACTCTACGGGAAGACCTGGGGGCAGTTCTAATGTGTATTTGACCTCAAAATCACTCGTAATGGCCAGCTGGTGGATACGCCAGAGTTTATTCTTCTCACACAAGTCAGGTATGTACCCAATTCTTCAATTCCAGAGAGATCGAAAGGAATTCGAACCAAGAACCTCGATTCTGGCTGCAGGCGACAGCCCACAGGCGCCTCCTTCAGTTCCGCTACCACGCGTCTGGACTCCATAAATATGACAGAATACCAAAAATTTCTAAACCTACGGCAATCAATGATAACCGAGCACCGAAAGCCGCCATCGAGCCACCCATCCGCCGCACGTGTCCTCCCATCTGGGTTGACATAAAATGAATAAAACCCATCAATGTATCAGTGAAGAGCACCATTTGTCATAATGAATCGTTGTGTAAAGCACTTTAAAGCAGCAGATTCAACTTCTCTTAGGCACCTTAGGCTCAAGCCTACGTCAGCCTCTTTAGAATGCACCATGCACTCTACTTCTATAATAGCTGATCTCGTAGCAAGACTTGGGATGCACATTTGGGATATGCGATACTCAAAAGGGTGGTGGAAAACTCAGAGCTTTTCCAATAGAACACAGGTGTTGTACTATTGTACAATTTCAGAAGACGCATACTAACACAATTTACAAGAACACATTCAACAACTCCATAAAATGATACAAAAATGTACGTGTATGTTCAGTGAAGCACAACAGAACAGAAGACAGCCCGTCGGCGACCGATCACTGTCTTTCATTATCACAACGCATAACAGCGGCAGCATTGTCTCAAGACACTTAGGCGTCGAAAAGAAAAAAAAGCCCACCCTGAGAAGGCAGACAAGGATGTGAAGCGTTGTGAAGTAGAAGGCAACATGTGACCACATATTAGACTCTCCCTCTAAGGAAAATAGCCATACCATAGTATTGTTATTGTTTAACGCATAAAAGATTCATAAGGAAAAGGACAAAGGACGGCGTTACTCATCCCGTCATGGAATACGCCACATATTCTACTTCAAAGAGATTCGTTAAGGCGATTTGAATGCGTATTTGACCATACAATGACTTGCGGTGGCCAGCCGATGAACGATGTCAGCGCTCTCTCCTTCCCATACAAGACTGGTACCAATTCACTGACCGGGAGGGGTGGAAGGTTTAGTAGTTCTGGGCGGGAAATCCGCGCCAGGAACCTGGTATCGGGTGCACGCAACTGGCACCATCTTCGGCTTCGCTTCGCTTCGCCCACGATTGCTGATGTCAGCATGGAAATAGCCAGAATGATGGTCTTGATAGAAATGATCACAGTCAGTTCAAATGGCTGGCATAGAGGTTCTAAGCTGATATAATGATGATCGCAACACAGTATAGCTATTATATCAGCCTACAACTTCGATATCAGCCATTTGTGGCCTAAAGAAACTGAATTGGATCATTTCACTATAAGCTTTCTGCAGCAGATTCTATTACACCGGTCGTTCAGCTAAAGTCTAAATAAACAATATCCGTGCCTATATCCTGATCATGAAAGAATGACCAATTATTTAGAGCCTGAAGCATGGCAGTGACTGTTGATGGTCGCTTTAGGTAGCCGTGCTGATATTATCGAAAACTTATTTGAATGATCCACAACCATATCTTTCATAATTTCCTCACTAGGTCTCGAAAATAAGGAGGTGGTGCCGGAAAAAGGGTCAGAAAGTGGCTTTATAAGAATTACAGTTATGAAAGAGATAGCTTTCTTCAACAATGCCGAGGAAAAACGGGCTTATCACGGCACGATGATCAGAAAGGTCAACTGGAAAAATCCTGGAGTGAGCCAGTGTCTAAAGCAAATCGCCGTCGACCACACCTTGCCGACGAAAGCCGAGTGTCAGTGACCCGCAAAAGCAGCTGACCAATGTGACAAGCCGCCAACTGGGCAACGAACAAGTCATGTAAAAGCTACAATCTCCTCTTCAAGTCCAAAGGATCGTTTCGAGGCTATCTTGACCTCCAAGCAGTTAGCAGCCCTCCGAAATTAAAAAAAAAGAAAAAGAAATGAAGCAGTAGACAAAAAATTTACTGTTTCAATTCCGAGATTTATACTTGTCCAAGAAATTCATTCCAGTCCTGTTGACAAATAATAGAAATTCTGAATGTGGGGGAATCGATATTCGAAGATGTTCCTGAGGAGAGGTTACTGATCCCCCTGGCTTCGATCTGAACGCGACAAACTATCCGCTAGATTTAAAAATGGTCAGATTTCGGTGAAGTTCTAGCGAAAGCGACCAATTGGGCAACTTTGGCACTCAACCGAGCATAGCATAGCACAACACATCTATGGTGGATTTCACATAACTTATAACGCCACCACGAACTAATTCCCGTACCACGTGTTATTCCGCTGAGCATCAATTTTCATGAAAGTTTCCATTAGTGCCTTTCACATGCCAGAATGGACCAGTCAGTCCTACTCTACCAAGCAACATAAACAACGTCATTTCAGTCGACCAGGGCTTTCACGATGACGTCCGACCAACGTGCTGTTGATCGCCTGGGTGGTCTATGACATTGGGATTCATGTGGGGGTGGCGAAACACCTTGTATGAGCGGCCCACCTATTTTGCGACGTCTCACCCAAAGCAATGGCGCCGTTGACCTTCGAAAGTTCATGATAGCCGGAACAGGAATTAATATATGAAGTGGGAAGGTCGAAAAGGATCAGATAAATGAGCAGATCAACCAACCCCTTCGGGATGCGTCGTGAGTTCCACTCCCACGTGATCCCATCCTAGGGAATCGAAAGTAGAAGAAAGTAGATGTTATTCAATCCCTCTTATGAGCCGCGCCACACATTTTATTTCTGAAAGATGCCGTTGGAGGCAACCTGAATGCGTATTTGCCTATGCACTGATTTGCAGTGTCAGCCGATTGAAATGTCAGTGTTTTATGATTGATAGAGAAGCCTCCTACCAATTTATCAACCCTGTGAGGATGGTAGGTTTGGTTGGCCTAGGCGAAGAACTCGAACTAGGAACCTGTTATTGGGTGCACGCGACAGCCGGTACCTTCTCCGACTGCGCTATTAGATACCCGAAGCATGAAATCAAACCGCTTCTATTAACTCAAATTCCCCAACTTCAAGCCTGCTCCTACCAGAGCCGTAGATCTGTCTTGAAACGTCAACCACAAACAACAACCAAATTAGACGACGACAGACTGGACATTAAGACAGCGAAGATGGTGTTGACTATATTTAGAAGATTTTAACACCAAGGAACAGAAGTTCTAAAAAACGAATTCGCAGAACTTCACGGATTCTAGAAAGGGGCACGAATTCGAAGGAATTGAGACCACCTCATCGTCGAGATACGCATGAGCAGATTAAGCCATTCGTCGTCGAGGTTTCCTGAAACAAAAACACTGCGGCGATGATATTCCGGCGGCAGAAGACTACGAGAACGTGTAGAGAGTGAGAGCGGAGGCGGACGCGAAAACTAGAACAACATCAACCTCCAGCAGTGGTCAGGAAGACGGAGAGTGATTCCAAATAAAATGGGCGGAAAGTTCACAGCGAAAACTTGGTCAACCGAAAAGAAACGATGTTGGTCGCCTCCAGATGTGAGAATGATGGACAGTTCGGGAGACGTTGGAAATGGAAGAATATTGGGTCATCGGCTAACTTTTTCATCAGTTTCACTCCTTTCTATTTGAATCAAATCGAAATCGCCTGTGATAGATGATTAATGACTGTCAATTGCTAGAAGAATGCTTGGCCCTGCGATAAAAGAAAATAGGTGATGTCATCTTCAATTTGCTTCAGCCGCACGGACAGTCTTTTTGTCAACAAGGGGAACTTTCTTTTTCTTCAAAATTGGGAGACAACTTCATGTATCTAACTACGTAAATTTAATTGAATAATATGAAAAATAAAAACAAACATAAACAGCTCCTTTCGCCACCTTCCTTCGGACGAACTTTGTTTATTGTAACATCTCTCGGAGAATCATAAATGGAGAAAGGAGATGCTATAACTTAACATTTATTTGTTTATTGGACATTTATATATAATAATAAAGATTTTATAAATATCCTCAAACATTTTTATCTAAATATTGTTCTATTTCTTTTAGTTTTAGAAATTAGCTGAATTGAAATTAATGTTATTCAAGCAACTATCATAAGCACTGTCTCCATTGAAGGATAAAGGATAAAGGGCGGAAATCCTTTGTGGGATGCGCCACACATTCTACTTCTGCGGAATGTCGTGGAGGCGATTTGGATTGGCCATACAGTAACTAGGGGTGGCCGGCCGGTGAACATGTCAGTCTTTATCCTTCTCAGACAAGTCTGGTGGCAATTCACCGACCAGGAGGGATGGAAGGCTTGGTTGACCTAGGCCGGAAATCTGATATAGGAACCCGGGACCAGGTGCACGCGACAGCCGGTACCTCATCCGACGTCGCTACACTCGCCTACCATCTCCATTATAACATTCTAAAGGAAGATGAATACAAGGAAAAGCCCTGGGTAAGGTAACTCCTCTCAAAGGTGCCACACATTGAACATGTTAATAAGAAAACTTAGCTATGTCAAAAAAGTATGAAAACAAAACAACACGGTGAAGAATAGAATTAGCGCCTTAGACACGTCCTGAAGGTGCCGGCAGACAAGTCCTTTGTACTCATTCGGAGGGTTTGGTAATGTGCATTCTTTGACAGCTTCAAAATTCCGTGCGAGGTCTACAACTGACGGATGATCTTATCTTATCTAGCTGATCTCATCTGGCTTTCTGGTCTACGGAATTGGATCTTCCTCTGCCCACTCTTGTGCTAGAAAAATGAGTAGAATTCCTCAAGGTAAAGGACAACCAAACCATTTATCAATTAGAAAATCATAATTAAATGGCTACTTCTTCGATGTGTCAACCAGACGTTCAGCGGCCTAGGGGCCGCCAAACGTCTGGTTGGGGGCTTCGCCCCCAAACCTCGAGAATAGAACAGCCCATCTCATCTGGTTGTGGGCTTCGCATCCAAGCCCGGAGAATAGAACAACCCCAATCTTCCGTCATTCTTCTTTAGGCCTTCTTACAGCAAAACAAAACTGGTTTTACCATATAGATTAGTGCAGTGGAATGTGGTAGGGCAGAATTTTCACTGCGCGTATGAAGCTCATCCACCCTCCGTCACATGCACGCGATTTATTCTCCGAAGCGCTCGTTCTCTACGTGACGAGAAACAGGTAATGAGAGTCCCAATCCGGTGCTTAATCAGCAAAATCATAATTAAAATTAATCGGTATTGGTCGACACCGCTTACAGCCCGACGGCAATAATACTCCTTCGAATCCCGTGGTCACTCGTTCTACCCCTCCCCCCCCCTCCCGAAATAGTTCTTTTCCTATGTGCTGGCAAAGAAGCGGAGGGAGAGTCAAGCACGCACATGTGACACTAAGTACCGATTCACGTGTCACTACGTTGCCACGACGTCTATGACACTCCCTCTGCACCCTGACACACGTGCCACGACTTCTATAAGCCGTCTTCAGAAATCCGACACACACTGAACGATGTTGAGGGGAAATGCTGGTCCCCCCCCCCCCTTATTCACGCTCCCCTTCTAATGGTCCCCCTTTGTTGGCCCTCTCCTATTGGTCGCCCTTACTCGGAATCCCTACGCAAGTTGGACGACGTCTAGCGCACGTCTTCTGAATCCAGACGCACCTGAACGACTTCTAGGGCACGCCTCCTGAATCCCTACGCTCTGCACTCGATCCCTATTCCTACCCTGACGCGTAAACTTGGTCGATCAGCTGCCAAGGATATAGTTCGCCAGCAATCGCCCATGGTTAAGCTCAAAGAAAGCCCGACTGGCATACGCCGCACTGAAGTAGGCATCTTTTGGCTTCAGCCCCCCCCCCCCCCCGTCCCCGTGACGGACACGTGACATTAGCCGATTATATATAGTAGGGTATGTGAATATCTGAAATACGCATTTCAGACTCGGTTGTTTGCTTTTCGATTGAATGCTTGCTATAATTTCTTCACAAAGTAGCCGTATCGACAGATTTCTTGAGCTTAAACTTAAAAACACACTACGGCTTGCGAAAAATGTAGTATCCCAAAAAAATGCAGGTACTATTTGAAAGGTTCTAACGTTGCTGATAGTGAAGCTTTTGAAGGTGTTTGAGACCCATATAAAAGCAGAGAGCAACTGTACTGTTTCTGTGACGTGCAAATGTTTAAGATTACGCCATGTACCCGTCTGAGACCTTGCATTTCGGACGCGATTGATTATGCATGGACTGAATGCTTGTTATAATCTTGTTAATACCTGGTCATATTAACCAATACTGCGCTTCTTTTAACGTTTTCCGTCGCGAAATAGCTGCTATTATGCCGATTAACCTCTCCATTCAGCTTAAATGTTGCCTCTTCACTCCACAAAATCCATCTTGGAGAATGGGGCTCCTGCGCACATTTAAATGGTGCAGTCAATAAACTCACAGTTTACGTGTCTTTCGCGTGATTGTCAAGTTCTAAATAAAATAAATATAAATAGAATAGATATAGCTAAATAGAATCAAGGTTGTAACAAGCATTCAGCTCATGCACAATCAATCGAGTGTAAAATACAAGATTTCAGACGAGTGCATGGCACAACTCATACCGCTCATATGTCAAAAAATTTCGATTCTCTTTAGCTCTTATATGAGTCTTTAATTTCTACAGTATCTTCAAATCTTTGTGCTACTCTGCAAAAAATTAAATTCAGCAGAAAATTAAATTCAGAATTTAAAGCCATTTCTTACACAAATTGTAGCTTAATCAGGCTTCAGACCACCTGTCTTCAGGACATGATGCTAACAAACTTTCTTAGAGTAGGCTAATCGTAACTTTAGCTACGGTGCACAAGAAAGAAAAATATGAAATCGGCAGTCCCCTTGCTACACAGCAAGGTCCTTGAACCAAACAGCGGCAGGCATTCGTTGTGTGCGTATAAAAGCTGCCAATTCAGGTCGTGGGTTATCCTTTAGTAGCAATTCAAGTGACGGTTTTCTGCACCTTTTGCAACTTGAGGACTGGTCTCTTAGCAAACGAGCCCTAGGTTTGAAAAAAGTGTTCAAGATGAGGAAGGTTTTGTAAGGACGAACTGGGGATGATGCGGAAGAAGCAAGAAAGTGCTGCGCATGCCTTTCTTACAACTTCTTGAATGTGAGGTTGCCATATTACCACCGTGTCCTCTGAACTCTAGAGCCACAGACCCAAAAAAAGATGGTTAGAATAATCATTTATCCAAGGAAAATTTAGTAAAACAATTTCTTTGAAATTGTTTAGCTTACCTGCCCAGTAACTGTAATATTTAGTTTTATAAAATTTTTAGTTTCAGAGAAAAAAATTATAAGATAAAAATTTATCCTTGAAAATATCGTTGGAGGTCAAATGGTAAAGTCTCGAGCTCATCCACTTTGTGTTGTTATATTTTCTCACCGCATCCAGCAAAGAAGATACATAAAAATTTCCTTAAAAATTATTTTAACTCTAAACAATGTCTCTTTCAATTCGAATACATCTGACCTGGCTTGCAAAATGCCTAGTTCACCTGTGATACCGTCCTTTTTCAACTAATATGTTACTATTAGTTTAAAATGAATGGTAGTGCATTTCTTGGAGTATATAGAACGAATGCGTGGCTTAATCTCTTTCTTTATAACACTCCAGCAAATTCAATGATCTCCAGCACAATAGAATAAACATTAAACCACTGTTTAAAGTCAAATAATGAGAATGTTTTGTCTATTCAAACAGTGTAGCTATTTTTTCTGAAGACACACGGCAAAGGTGAATTCTAAAAAAGCCTTTTTTAGAAAAGGTAAATTTATCTCGATAACTCTAAATAACTAACTTTGGATGCGTCTGACATTGCTTGCAAAATGTCCGTTTTACATTTAGAGCTGCCCGTCTTCAAATTAAAAAAGTGTCTGGTTTAAAATGAAAAGCGTTCATGTTCAAAACAAAAATGGTTTAAATAAATATTGAAATGTAGTGCACAACTATTTTTTCATTTCACTCATTCGTGCCAGTGCAATCATTCAACAGATTGGCTAACAAAAGAGTAAAGGCTTTATAAAACGAAACAAAAAAACAGGATAATAAGACAACAAGTAAAAATGTGGCATTGAGATGACGGAGGAAAGAGAAAAGAAAAGTGGTGTGCTTTTATGGCTACCATCTGCTTAGTCAATGCTGGGAAGCGTAAAATCTCCTTTTCTGATATAATGAGTCGTCAATTGTTGAGCAAATTTTAGCCAAAGGTTGAGCAGGCTGCTGCGATAAACCATGATAAATCGATTAAATTTATGATAATAAAAAGGTAAATTTAGCTCAAACTTCAGGTCTAACTTTAGATAACTAACTTTACATACGTCTGACGTGGTTTGAAAAATGCACATTTTACGTCTAAAGCTGTCCAGTTTCAAAATAAAATCTGTCTAGTTTAAAATGAAAAGCATACAGTTTAAAATAAAAAAGGTGTAAATAAACAAATAAATATTGATTGTAATATAGTGCACAAACATTTTTTCGTTTAATTTATTCGTGCCGGTGCAATCATTCAACAAAGATGACTTATCTTAAGTCTCTGATAAACCCAGAAATTGTGAAAATGTGGTTTAACAGGAAAGGGGTTCCTTGAATGGGCCCACCAGACCCACTAAATGGGCTGCGGGCTCGACCAAACGCGATAAGACCGAGATTATGGGATTTAGATGGAGTGTGATTGCGCAGCAATGGGGATGGGGCGAGCGGTGGCGGCGGAGCCGAACAGCCGAACCCATCCATCCATCGACCGGGTATCCTCCTTTACAATCGCCGAAGATATACCAGATCGTTGACCTGTTTAAGACTGAATTTCCGCCCGTAAACCATCGACCGAACATGGGTTGGCGGTCGCGGACGCCGGTGACGGAAGGACGGACGGACGGACGACGGACACGACGGCGTGGTGCAGTGCGAAACCGCAAAATCCGATTACCATCAACACCGGCCACCCCCGGGGGCTGCCCCGCTCTCGTTCGAGTCGTCCACAGAACACACCGAAAAACGCCAGAACCGATCGAGAGCACCTCGGCCCCGGCCGCCTATCAAAGCACTCGCGCGCCGCTCTCGTCCTCAATTGCCCGGAAAGAAGCGGCGGGGGTGCGAACCGTCTCGCATTTCGGTCTGCGCAGCACGCGAAAACTCGACCCGGGCGGGAGTATCGGTTCGGCCGAACGCCGCCGCGCCAAGAACAACAGCAGAGCGCCTCTGCAAGCCGCACAGTCACATGCGATCTTCGAGAACGCCCCTTACGACAATGGGTTGGGTCGTCGCCGAAAAACGCCGGCGATTTGGATTTGCGTTCGCAGCGTGTTGCAAATGTACTCGGACGGAAGGCAAAAATAGACCTGTGAAAAACTACCACCTTCTTGAAAAGATTCCGCCCCCGCCGGATCATACTCCACCCATAAAAAAATTATTTTTGAATTGGAACTACACTGGCAGCCGTCCACCTTATGTTAAGCCACATCTTCGGAATCTTTTCTTAAGTGTGTTCAACTCGTTATTCATGAAAATGGCGATTCATATAATTCATTTATTTATTTATCAACGTCAAAACGACGTTCATAACATGTGGGCGACAGGAAAGAAACAGCAACAACCGTGGTAGAAAAAATATAAACTTATCAAATCATATAAGCACTTTTATAGAGTTCAGAACAAAGTTGAAGAAACTTGGTGGACTAGATGCACTACGGATTGAAAAAGTGAGCTAATTGGCTATGTTTATGATAACAGTAATAATAACAGTAATGATAAAAATAAATTATTATGTGGTATAAAACACATGTTAGAAAAAAACGAGACACTAAATAAGAAAATTTAAGAAAAGAAGCAAATTCCTTTCAGTAACACGTTTGAAAAAGCGAGAAACCTCCACAACAACAAAAAATTGTGGTTTAAAGACAGACGTGTAGATTCTACTCTAAAAGTAAAAAATTCCCCACCTTTGTGTAGTTCTAGAGCTTCGAGAGAAGATCTTTTCTGAATCACTTCTAGTTCTAGACGAGATGAGAGATTACTATCGAGAAACTTCGACAGTATTTTGAATAAACCACAAACATCTCTAAGCTCCCTACGGGATTTCAGTGTCATCAAACAAAAAATATCCCAATTGAATATTTAATTAAACAATATCGTTGATTGATCTCCCTGCCAATTTCTTCCAATTTGTTACTTGCGTTCTTTCTTTGTGTTTTTCCCTTTACTTCCTGTCGGCATTTCGACTGGCAGTGGGCAAATCCTGGTTTATTTTCATTACTCTCACCCAGATGAGGATACCTCCCTATGTATCACCTGTCACCTGTCGCCCCGTTGATCATCGACTTGCTCGAGCGTGCGCCAGCAACGTCTCTGTTCGTCTCTGTCGCGTGCCATAGTGCTCCAGTGAATCCTCCTCTCTCAAGGGACCGGAAGAGCGTCATACCGGTCGTTCAGGGCTTTCACGATGAATTCCGACCAACGCGATGGTGGGAGTCCTGGTGTTCTCTTAACATCCCGCGGAATCCAGTCGGTGACGGCTCTCGTCCCGCGGGTGTCTGCGAAGCGCATCACGTGGCCGGCCCACCTAATTTTCGACGATTTGGCTCATGCCACAGTGTACTTGATTTTCGAACGTCGACGATGCTGGGAACTCCGGTGACCATCTCTCCCTGTGTACCTCCCTATGTAATAAATAATAATAATAATAATAATAAAATTGAATTTACCGTGCAGTTTTTCTGACTATCAAGTTACATGGAAGACGCACATTTTCTAGCTTTTCTCTTTTTTTGCGCATTGTAACGCAGTCGGAGGAGGCACCGTCCGTCGCATGCACTCCGATTATCTCCCGGTTTGCCGTTTTCCCTCCAAGACCTACACAGTATTTTCCTTCTGGGCTAGGTAGATAGGAACCAAAGTTGTCTGATGATCATAAAACACTGACTTGTCGATCGAGTGACCATTATAAGTCATTGTATTTGCCAAATATCCACCCAAATTGCCTCTATGACATACCGTAGTAGAAAAGTGCGTGGTGCATCCCACAAAGGAATGGACAAAGCTTATTCGTATCCAATTTCTCTTTTTTAAATTTTTCTTAGTTATGCTAGCACATAGCCCTACGTAAGCAAAATAGTCGTGTGAAGTAAAGGTTCAGGATAGAAAGGCGTAAAAAAGCATCCACTTTCAAACACCACTGCACCTCGCTGTACTCTGGGAGCATTCTGAGGGGAGTCTGCGAAAGATCGTTGATTCAGATTCAAATCGTTGCATAATCCTCTACGTTACACGGATTATAGTGGCAGAAAAACCACGTTCGTGGAACTCTGGTGGTACAAGTGGCTTTCATTCTCGCAGCAACCTTCGAAGAAAAGTTATTTTCACTGAGAACGCCGAAAAAGTGAAAATATCAAACAATCTTGGAAAAGGTGAAGAAGTAAAAAGTGAAAAAAATATATCAAAGGTTCGCTTCACTATCGTTAAGGAGACAGTAAGAATAAGGAGAGTCTGAGCAGATCCGTGTCAAAAGAATTGCTTCAACATTATTGTCAGAATCTAAGCGGACCTATAGAGCTCGAGTGACACCCAATAGTAATGTTTTGGTCGACGCTTTTTATTTTTCTGCTGAATACGAATGGACAAGAAAACCTAATTGAATGAGACGGCATTACTTTAGACGAACAAAGTCTCTTTTGTGATTTTGAGAGTTCATTGGACTCGTAATGACTTTAAATAGCGGCCGAATTACAAGGGGTACATACAGCTTGGCAACAAATGTAACCTCTGAGATGTCGTTCAGAAACCTCCGCTAAAACGAAAGGAGCAGAAATCCGTAAAAATCTCAACGGTAATGGCTCCTTGGTCATGAGCAGGCGCCCACCGTGCTGTATAATCTCCCTTTGTGACGACCATCAAAACATGCTGATAAAGCAAATAAATACGTCCTTGGAATAGAGAAGTGACGATTCTGCGGCTGAGTCAACAAGCATGGTTATATCAGTCGAGAACTGCTACAAAATAGCTTATGAGAAAACGAGGAATCGAAGGCTATTTCAACTGACTGATTATCTTAGGAAGAAATCGGTAAAACAGTAAAGGATAAAAGATAAAGAGCGGCGTTACTCAATCCTCTTGGAATGCGCCACGCATTCCACTTTTATGGGATGTTGTGGAGGTGATTTGAAGGCGTATTTGGCCATACAATGATGGTGGTCAGCCGATGAACAAGTCAGCGCTTTATCCTTCCTAGACAACTCTGGTACCAAATCACTGACCTCGGAAGGACGAAAGGCTTGGTTGGGCTGGGCGGAAAATCCGAGTCATGAACATGGTATCGGATGCAAGCGACAGACGGCACCACCTCCGACTGCGCTACACACGCCCGGTAAAACAATAGCGAGGACATTTAGCGTCCTTTTCTAGAACGGACTGAAAAGCTGACGAGATGGATAGATGTTAGTTGGAAAAAGCTGAGATGCTCGGAACGAATTTAAGGAGCATCATTTTCGTTGAAGCCATATTCACCTTGAAAAATTTTAAGTTCTCAAATTTTTTAAAAAACTTTTTATTTCCTTTAAACCTTAAAGCTACAGAAACAAGTGAGAAGAGAAACATACACACTTTCAAGCCGGTTAGCCGTAGAATGAGCAACAAAATAGCACGTGGAAGCAAAAGTGAGAGATCCCAAGCCCTTCCAATGAAACCGCTCGCTCTTACGGACACTTAAAAAATCCTTCCCCGCCCGACCGGTGACGGTTTCTTCGCGCTACGAACGCGCTTCCACCGCTATCCGTCTACGCCATGAATGCCGAACAAATGACCGTAAAAGTCGCACGAGTGATTACCATAAAATGACCACCAGCCCGACGACGATCACCACTCCCCCCCCCCCCCCATCTGCCGAACGAGCTCCGCATGAGACGGCGCGAACTCGATTTCGTCTCTCGTGCGTCGATCGGATGTGTCACAGATCGTAAACCTTAGATGTAACGTCCTAACGGCGACGGAAATGCACTTGTGCACTAGAAAGGCAATTCACCGTATGACTATGGAGTGCGAAGTGCTAGACGCGGCAGTTCGACGGGTTATCTTATTTTTAATCTGCTGTATCATGAACAGAGGTTGCCGAAAAATCCGTGAAAATTTATTTGAAAACTGGCCGCTTTGATTTCAAACGCCTCTAGCCTACTTGGAAGAGTGTCAAATTCATTTTGAAAATGTCAAGTCGGGTTTGAAAACTGTTCAATTTGACGTGCAATTTGAATATTATGTACGCACGACGTTTTCTTCCTCGACTATCGCCCTAAACCCCATACATGCATGGTCTGAAATATCTTCACTTCGAGAAGTGATCCTCCCATAGAAGATTACTCGCGATTTCCTAGAAATTTCCCGTTTCAAGTAGGTGATAAATTGTGTTAGTCCCTGTTCGCGCTAATATACCCTAAGATGGTGCTATATATAATGTCGGGGTGATATGAGCAATATGTCTCGTGTAGTAGGAATGGAGCCGCAGCAATGTAGCATGGCGAGGTTGTTCACTGGACAAACTTGGTTCGTTTCGTCTTCAAGATCCATTATTATTTCATAATTTTCTTTCTCGCTAGATTTCTTCCCTCTTCATAAGACCTGGGCATTCGCCAGAGACAGATTAGTTATTGCCGCCTGCTATACGAGCAGTGTCAGTACGTGCTTGGTTGCCTTTCGAGGTTGTTTCGGTGTTACGGTAGACCCTAAACTTCTTAGCTACAGCGCCAGAAGGCCTAACACTTCGAGGTGCTAGACCTCTTCAGAAGCGATGCAGAAAGGTGTGCTGTCTCAGCTCTCTGTGTTAGTACGAGCAAACGAAACGCTAAGCTTCCTGGTATTGTGTTAGGGGTACGAGGAGCGAGAGAAATCACGTATGTTGGCCTCTAATATCGCACGTCTTAACGGGTACGAATTACGACGACGAGGTGATCGAATCCGACATGGCCATGTTGAACATTTGCGCGAAGACAAAATTTGTCTTCAACTGCCCTTCATCTTTAATGACGTCACAGCAGAAGTACGCCGTTGCCTATTGCGAGCAATCCTGAATGACGATGTTGTCCTGGTTAACATACCGGGAAACAACATCAATCGGCTTCTTGTTCGAAATAGGTGTTTCGACCGTACTTGTTTGAAGAGGAATTGCGTCATCTGCCCATTTGGGAAAGATGGAGACTGCGCACAAAAAGGTGTTTTCTACCAAATCCAGTGCTTAACCTGTGGCGAGCTATACATAGATGAGACAGGAAGGGTGCTTAGTGTTCGCATCACTGAACCTTGTTAATGTGTACGAAAGAAGCTGGAGCGTGCGCAGAAATCCCGTTTTAAAAAACTACTACAACATAGTGGCGTAGAGCACTCCCGCCCGTTCAGCAGGAGGTGCAGGTTCGAGGCCCGTTTGGGGTTAGAGTTTTGTCGCAACAAAATATCGTTATAACAGTATTACAACTTATTTATCTTTATAACATAAAATTTAAAAAGAACTGGATAAGGTAGTTGAAGAACGCCCATGAAGGTAGTCAGTTGAAGAACGCGCCATGCCTTTTGCTACAACGTCATATCGTGCAGACGCTTCAAAACATTGTATTATATCTTCGTCCTGCGAATTAACTTGGGAACAGCAGAAAAAAGAGTATCAACATCACAAAGTCGTCGGAGACCGAGACTAAGGACTAATGAAAAATGTTAGCAAAAGAAGAAAGAAAATGACTTCGAAGAAGAAGAATCGCATCGCTAGGTTTGTGGAGGTAAACCTAAGTATGTGGGCACATATGAAGTAAAATATATTATAAAATTCGTTTTCATAAAGCAGTGTCTGAACTGCGAGCCTTCTTTTTTACCCAAAGAGCTGGTTTGAACGTTTCAAAATTTTCTAAAAAAATATGTTCTTTCAAATTCCATTACACAACTGAAAAAGCTCACTGATAGGTACCTCAAAGGATGATTCATTAAGGTGATGTTGTTTGTAATCTTCTGTCACGTAAGCATATGTTATGTTCTTCTCGTTGTGCATATCTCGTATTGCCTTTTGAATAACTGATTGTAGATAGTTCTGTCTGGTTGGATATCCGCGTACAATAAATAAATAAATATTGCCAAAAATTAAGGAGCTTAACTCATTTTTCGCGAGTGCTAAAATGTTCGGGTTTTGTGTCAATGGGTGTTATGGCTTGAACCTAGAAAACACGACATCAAAATTAGATCGAAATTTAGGAGCGATGTTGGGAAGAGCGTTCGAAAAACTCAACTTTAATCCACTAACAGACACATTGAATCAGAGATAGAGAATTACAGTGATGGATTTGTTGCTCAGAACAAGTTATTGCTAAGACAAACAGATAAAAGAAATATTGTCAGACGATTTCACCCCAATTTGGCGCTGTCGATGTCACTTCCAGTGCTCTATTTTTCCACGAAATTATTATTGTCTTATTTCAGAGAATAATCACTCCGCGTACAAGTGAATGGAAAAATGCCTTCCGCCAGTTTATATGCTCTAACTGCCGAACTGTTCACAACTAGAGAACTTTCGCTGGCGGATTTCAGCAAACGAGAGAGCGCAAGTATAAAATTCTCACCATAACTACAACAGTAGCGTCGTGTAGCGCAGTCAGAGGAGGCGCCGGCTGTCGCGTGCACACGATACCAGGTTCCTGGTTCGGATTTCCCGCCCAGGCCAACGAAGCCTTCCATCCCTCCGGAGTCGGTGAATTGGTACCAAACTTGTCTGCGAAGAATAAAGCGCTGACTTGTTCATCGGCTGGCCACCGCAAGTCATTGTATGGCCAAATACGCATTCTTGTCGCCTCCACGACATTCCGTGGAAGTAGAATGCGTGGCGCATCCCAAACGGGATTGAGTAACGCCGTCCTTTACCCTTTTATCCTTTAACTAAAACAGATCATTTTAAATTAGAAGTCGAAAGTTGACGATACATACAGGCTGATCTAATGCGCACAAGCGAAAATCAAGAATGTTTGTTTCTGGATAAAATTGAAACGAGCCTTCTCCTGTCCTAAATTCATGGGCGAATGAGTTCGTTGAAATTCGACAGCTGAAGTTTCGCATTTTTTCAATGAAAAATAAATACAGAGTGTATCTAAGAGAGTTGAATACGTCGGCCAGGAAACTAGGCGAATTCCATGCATACTATATTGGTTGCGGCTCTTGAGCCTCCAGCAAAAATTTGCGCCTCTTCTTCATCACTCATCCTGGCTCTTTGGGAAATAGACTGTTCCGTCTTGAGATATGAGCTTGACCTATGTACATATCGGCATAAAATCCCAAAGCTGGATCTAATAACTGCTTTTTGCCATTTACTAAGCTTGCAGGTACGAGGAAAGGTAACCTTGGAGACCGTTTACCTGTTGAATACTGTTTTTAAGGAGACGGAGCGCTTGGAAAGCCTCTAGTTCGAAAAAAAAAATCGTTCGTACACGTAGAAAATGGTCTTACCAGGATACTATAGTTGTGCTTTTTCGAAATTTTATCGAACGAATGAACGATCGAATTTATTCGACGTCAAAAATTTCCGATCGAATGATCGAGCGAATTTATTCGATGTCGAAAATTTCCGAACGAATGAAACTCGATGTCGAAAATTTCCAAACGAACGAACGATCGAATTTATTCGACGTCGAGATTTTTCGAACGAATGAACGATCGAATTTATTCGATGTCGAAAATTTTCGAATGATCGAATAGTCGAATTTATTCGATGTCGAAAATTTTCGAATGATCGAATAGTCGAATAATTTGTTCGAATGAACGAATCCTACTATATACAAAAGAGTAGAGCGCGTGTGTTTCCGTACTTCAGTCCGTCCGTCACACTGGCGTATTGGCGATACTCAACAATTGATGTCGTTCAAGGGGCCCGAAGCATCAGCCCTGGGGCAGTCGAGGTCGCTAAACACGAATCTGAAGTTCGTTTTTCGAGTATGCATCGCCACCAATCGATATGGATCAAATTCCACTAAATTGATGTCCACGGGAACAACCAGCCACACCATCCCAACGTGTGTCTCTTGGAACGCTCCCGCTGGCTTACACCACAGTCTTTTGTACCCCATCGGCTGAAGGTCGTGCTTATGCTTAAGGCATTGGTGTAGTGGAACAGAAAAGTAATAGTCACCTTGAGAGGCCCATCGGAACGCAGTCTAGAATGGCCGAAGTCCTAGAATGTCATGTTGAGCACATAGTATGCCCTGTAATCGCCGAATGTCCCGTTCCGCAGTTGAGCGAACTCAAGCGATCCATCGTGATTCCGAAAAAGTTGTTTGGATCAGCCAATAAAATTCTGTGCGGCGGTCAATGTCGTCCACATTTTTCTTCAGAATGCTGAGGATTGCTTGCCTCGTTGTTGGTTCGTAGCTAGGATTCAACGACGTAACAAACTTTTCAAAGCCTGCGGTTGATGCAACTCGCAACGAAAGGGAGCAATCCGCTATTAATACGGCGAGGTTGCCATGTACCGATATTTTTGATTGCGAGTTCATTATTGGGTGAAGGATCGCGTCATAGTCGTTTGAACTTTCGTAGCCTCGGAGGCTTCGTCTTTTCAGAATACCGTGCGCTCTGCAGGACAGAACTGTGGTGTTTTTCCAAGTGATACAAAGATTCGTAGTTGTCCTCGACAACGGTATCTTCATCCGCCTTTTGCATATGTTGCACAGAGCAACACGGAATCCATTCTCATCGACATCCTTACTGAAGAATTCCTATACAACACTCGATCCTCGCATTTTTTGAACTCTGAAATGCGAAGGAATACACTTTATTCCAACATCCTTGTCCTTACGATGTTACAACGAAGTGAAACAAGAAAATGTATCTGAATCAGCAACTTACGCGAGCTTTGCTGCTCAGCTAGCAGTAGTTACTGAATTCCTGGCGGTGGAAAGTTCCCTAAAATTGATCCAACCGGCCCGTAAACGAGACCTGGAGGAGGGTGACCCAAACGATCCTGCGATGTGCCAAGGAAACCCTCGGCGAAACAAAGGGAGGAACCAGAGGAGATAAGGCTGCATGGTTCTGGAATGAAGAGGTGCAGGCTGCGGCGAGGAAAAAGAAGGAGGTCTATAGGCAGTGGCAGAAGACAAGGGCACCCGAGCATTTTACAGCTTACAGGAAGATGAAGAGGCTGGCAAAAGCAGCGGTAGCAAGGGCAAAGAGCGCGGGGATGGATGCCCTATACGAAAAACTGGACGAGCCACAGGGAGAGAAGTTCGCCATCCGTCTGGCCAAGGCACGTCATAGAGCTAGCCTCGACATTCGAGGAGTGAAGACTGTGAAGAGTGCTGACGGTAGGGTACTACGGAAGCCGGTTGAGGTCAGAAAAAGATGGGAGGAGTACTTCAAGGAACTGCTGAATGAAGAATTCCCGCGTCGGGAAGTCCAAGAAGAACAGCCAACGGAAGGACCCATCCCGTCATGGACGCAGGAAGAGGTTCGCAGTGCCATAGGGAAGATGAAGCTCGGAAAGGCAGCTGGCCCTGATTGGCTGCCAGTAGAGGCCTGGAAAATGCTTGGGAACTGCGGAGTCAATTGGCTGACACAGTTCTTCAACAGAGTCACGATAGAGAATAAGATGCCAGATGACTGGAGGAACAGCATCATAGTCCCCATCTTTAAGCAGAAGGGGGACGCGTCCGAGTGCTCCAATTACCGCGGGATCAAACTAATCTCACATACGATGAAGGCCTGCGAACGACTGGTCGATTCGAGGCTAAGGGAAGTGGTCACCATATCCCAAGAGCAGTGGGGCTTCATGCCTGAGAGGTCCACCACGGACGCGATCTTTATCGCTCGCCAGCTGATGGAGAAGTATCGGGAGAAACGAAAGCCCTGCTACCTGGCATTCCTGGACTTGGAGAAAGCATACGACAGGCTACACCGGGCCATGCTCTGGAAATCCCTTCGAGGTAGGGGTGTGCCGGAACGTCTCATCTCGGTCATAAAGGACATGTACGAGGGCTCGAAAGCGGCGGTACGAACTCCACACGGAATGACAAAGAATATGGATATCCCAGTGGGGGTGCATCAAGGGTCAGCTCTGAGTCCGTTTCTCTTCGTGCTGACGCTTGATTGCATAGTGAACCACCTTGAGGAAGGTCCCCTCAGGACCATCCTCTACGCTGACGATATCGCCCTAGTAGCCGACAGCCGTGAGGAGTTGGAAAAGAAGGTGCAGTTGTGGCAAGGAGCCCTCGCAAACAACGGCCTACGGCTGAACGTGAAGAAGACGAAGTTCATCAGCTCCGAGCAGTGCACCGAACCGATCCTAGACTGCCATGGGGAGAAGATCGAAAAGGTGGAAGAATTCCGCTAGCTCGGAAGCGACCTATCCGAGGAAGGAAGCGTGGATCAGGCGGTCAGGGGACGTATTAATGCAGCATGTCTCAAATGGAGGGAGTCCACAGGAATCCTCTGCAGGAATCGTCTGGACCGTAGGTGCTCCAGGACACTCAAGGGCAAGCTATATAGAACAGTAGTGAGGCCTGCCCTCCTCTATGGCTGTGAGTGCTGGGCCCTGGGTAGAGCACAGGAGCGGCAATTGCACGCCGCGGAAATGAGGATGCTCAGATGGGCATGTGGATGGACCCGTCAGGACAGAGTACGAAATGAGGATGTTAGGACAGTGATGAATACAGCCCCGATCCAGCTGAAGATGAGGGAGCAGCGGCTTAGATGGTACGGACACATCCTCAGAAGACAAGAGGACCATCCCACGATGTTGGCCCTGAATTTCGAGGCACCGGAAAGCGTCCGAGAGGAGCCCCAAGGAAAAGGTGGAAAGACGTCATCAAGAGATCTCGCCGCCAGATGACGCCCTTGATAGAATGAGGTGGCGACGGATCACAAAAGCAGCGGACCCTGCGACTGCGCGGGACTAAACGCTCAGAAGAAGAAGAAGAAGAAGAAGAAGATGATGATGATGATGAAGAAGAAGAAGAAGAAGAAGAAGTAAAGTTCGTTAAAATTGTTCTTTGTCCTAGGAAACAGCAACATAACAATAATGTATACTGGGTAATAAATAAGCAACACAGAAAAGGGTGCAAAGTTGCTTAGGGAGGTGTCACCATGTGAGGTAGGGCGCAAATAGGGTCCGGGAAGTGGGTCACCATGCAGTACGGTCCTATTTGCTTTTTGAAACCGAAGTTTTCTGCAGCAATAGTGTGTTTTATCCCAACGCCACCAGGAGTCGCCAGCCGACTGCTAAACAACTAGACTCTCCACTAGATGAAGCTACGCCCGGAAAGCACCCCCTTTACTTCTCACAAGTGCTAACGCCTACTAACACTCAGGCCGACTACACTCGTCTCAACCAGGCTAGGAGGCGGATGCGCCACTCCTGCCCGAACTCACTGAGGAGTCTACACTATGGGGGAGCCGGGTGTGTAAGCCCTTAGGGACTACCTAGACTCTTCCCCTAATTTAGTGGGTCTCCACCCAATGAGTACCCCTACCGTGGAGGCTCAGGTTTGGCCCACGACACAAAAGAGGGGAATTGGGGCTAACTGCTGTTAGCCACGAAGAACCCAAAGCCGGCTGTGAAGCGTGCGGCTGGGTACAAGGTTGGACGGAGTGATGATTTAGTTATGTCAGCCGAAACAGTGGGAGAGGATGAAGGGACCGTGGGGAGTGGAGCACCAAAAGATGTCAAGAGCACTATGGCTCCTGGTCGCTACGTTCAGCGAAAACACTCACTCTCAGCGGAAGGGGAATGTGCCTAACCCTACCGCTGCCTTGTCCGGGAGACACCTATTATCGTCCCGTGGGCTACGAGAGGCAAGACTAGGATGACGGCGCCGGGTTTCGACCGACGATGCAAAACCTAGCCCTTAATAATGTGCTCGCTACACTCCTAACGTCTCTGAGTGAGAGGCTGGACCCTTTTCCCACGTGAAAGCGGTTAGGGAATAAAATGGAACGAAGCAAATGAAAGAAATACGGCCCTCAAGGCCGGACCGGCTGCTCCGCAGCAAGGAACCAAGACTACTCTTCTGGGGACCCGGGCCGCTGCGCATGGTCCGATGCGGCGCGGTTCCCGCGGTAACTGATCAACGCCGATCAACCCCCAGGCCTCGTTCGGACGGCCCCAGCCATGGCGAAGGAGAGGGGTCCGTAGGAAATAGTGTTCCGAAGGAGGAGAGTGCCGACGCTAAGAGAAATATCGACACCGATCGACACTGGGGGTCCGATGGACGCTGGACCCAGACTTGACATGCCCCCCCCCCCCTTTTGAAAAGAGGCTGCTCCACTCAGCCCAAGAGTTCTTTCAGGGACTCTATTTAAAGGGAAAATTTTAGTTTAATGGGGCTGGCGTCCATTGGTCCTACTATGCACATAATAAGTGCTAGTGTGCCTAAACTCTTAATATGGTTAGTACATTGGCTCTTATAATAAATCTAGAGTATCACGTGGAGCAATGTCATTAACCGACATGTATGGCGACATCAATGGCCGCTGGTGAACTACATCTAGATAGAATCAGTGAATGGATCAGCTAGAAGAGGTTAAAGAAAGGGCCGAGGAGAACAATGGCTGATCCGCTGGCCAATGAGAATTCAGGCAGGGTACGTAACCGTATGTTTGGGAAGAATGGGCTTCCAACGGAGAAGAGAAGCAGCAACCTATCAACACAAGAACTGTGGAAGGGATACGGTTACGGCTTATGTGGGTTTGGATGGGTATGGCGAAGAGCTGAGCCCACTCTCGCACCCGAGAAGGCCTCGCCTCCGGCTTCAGCGTCGGCCAATAGATTCGGCGCAGCATTCGCGGCCCCCGACAACGCCACTGCTGCACACCGCTACCACACCAACCCGGCCATACATATTCCATCGAAACGGCTCGTGCGATAGCTGAAGGAAAAGCTTTCAAACACAAAACTTAGTGGGGCAATCATAGTACAGAAGGAATGAGAATAGTACCTGATGCTAGACGATTGGATGGAACCTTTTGTGGTCGTTTACGCTTACGCTTACGTTTACGTGGCCTACCTCGGCGCTGGCCACGAACGGTAGTTGGTATAGGAGAATTACTGATACCAGCTGGCACTTTAGCCAGGTGGTCGCACTGAACTCGCACGGGCTCTTCATTTTTACCTAACGGCTGTATGACCGGAACAACAGCGTCTCCGTTGGCAATGTGGCATGAACCAGGCCCTATCCGGCTGTCTTTGGAACAGAAACTTTTATCTGTGCCCTTACCTGGATGGGTGTCATGCGTGTTAGCAATGAGGGGAGCTATGGTTACCGTTGACTTTGAACGTGCTTTCCGAACTCTACCACGTTGCCCTTTCCGGGTAGGCGGTTCATTTCTGCTCTTTTGTGGGTCAGCTGCCAGCCCGAGTGGTTAAATTGAATACCTACTCCCAGAGCTTCTAGAGCGTTAGTACCCAAGAGAATGAGTTGCCTATCGGCTTTCCGGATGTGGAACTGAATCTTTGCCTTTTTGCCTCCCGGCTGGAGCACCACCTGGGTATCTAGACGCATTAGAAACTTCATGCGGTTCCCGGATACATCCAAGATACTGTTATCCCTTGGCGGCTCCAGTAAGGTGACCATGGAATCCTGATCCTCTCCCTTTTCTTTCAAGGGGTACAAGAATCCCGTGGAGATTATTGAAAGCACGGATCCCGTGTCTATCAGAGCTTTCGCTGTGGTGCCCATTATCCGGACAGTACAATGGCATTGCTTGCCAAAGGGTTTTGTCGGGACACCTGGAACGGCTATCGCGGTGCACCATGAATCAAGAAGCGTTGCAAGAGATTGCTTCCGGCCGCTTCTGTTTGACCTAGACGGCTCTGTCACTGTCATATTTAGTGGCCTAATGTCTCCCGGTTGTGTTGCCTGTCCATTACTGGGTCTAGTAGGCTGGGGCTTGTGACGTCGTCTATTGCGTCTATGGCCATTCCGGCTTCTGCTCGACCATCCGGTTGTACTTGGTGGAGGACTACTAGTGGAGCTATCCCCTGAAGAAGCTTCATATGCCGTGGAGGGTACACCGGCTAGCCGACGATTTTCCGTGGGTGACTGGATCGCTTCCTGGGCTATGCGTACCCGCTCGAGCCGTAAAGCTACAGTTCGGACTTCTTGAAACACTTGGCCCTCCGGGGCTTCAAGTGCAGCGAGCATGTAGTACGAGTCCTTCCAATGGGCTAGGCACTCATACAGTTTGCTTCCAAGCTGGAAGTCCGTTGCCTCCTCCGGCACCATGCGCTTCGCAATCTGCCTCATGCGACACACAAAGTCCGCTGCGGATTCGTCGTCCATAATCCGGAGATTCTTCCAGTCCATTTCGGCTTGCAGACGTTCACCTGGGGTTCGACGGGCCTCCCGGAGGAATTTCACGACCGACTGATACGAAGCATTGCGGCCAATCTCCGGCGACGTATCGATTAGGGCTCTAATCGTTCCTCCTAAGTGCGTCAACAAAATCTTTTTCCTATCTTCGTCACTCCATAGGGTTCCCGGGTATTTCACTTCTAACCGACGAATGAAGTCGTCGAAGGATGAAGACCCATCATAAACACCTACGTCGGCTACCGACTGGGTTTTGAGCACCTCTTTTAATGCGCATAGGACATCGTCCTTCCTCGGCGAACAATTACTACAGGTACTTTTATTGTCAGTATATGACTGGACGCTTAGATTCTCAGCGGAGTTACCCGTCGTTCGACATCGAGAAGTAGTCTCTGACAATGTCTGCAATGACGATCCCGATCTCTGACGATGGCGGAATGTCTTGGTGGCATCTTTTCTGTCAATCGGCCGCGACCGGCTCAATCCACGGGACTGCATGGATGTATCACATGCGTTGGGGTCCGAACTCCGTGTCTTGGTTCTGGACTTACCCGGGAGAGGGATTGGCGGCGATGCTACAGGCCTGACCGGCTCCCCATGTTTCACTCGGTCTTGATGCCCACCCGGCTGCGTCCGCAACGTCGCTACTTGGCGCTGAAGCTGTGCGATGACCGCCTCCCTCTCTGCTATGGTAGCTAGGATATGGTCGGTATCGCAGTGCAACGCACAAGCAATGACGTCAAGGCGCAAGCCACTTTCTAACAGCGCAGGAAGTTTTTGACACAAGTCCTGGCCGGACATTCCCGAGATCTGCGTCATCCTCGCCACTAACAGCGGGTCTTCGCCCGACTGAAAAAGCGCGTTCTTGGCCGCATCGGCCGCTTTTTGAATTTCCTCTAATAGGTGGCGAAAATGTGCAATTAACGCTGCGTCGCATGTTGTGACTATGTTTTGGATCAAGGCTGCTGCTGAGTTCATCTCATGTGGAGCCGACTGCACTTGGTCTGGTACTACTCCCCAGCTCCTGTGCGCCTCTGGTGCTCGATGAGGTATCTCTAAGCCAGCCGGCTTAAGCGCATCCTGCAGGGCTTTTTATGCCAGCTGCACGGCTGTTTGCAGCACTTGTGAATCCCAGTTTTGGTAGTTCATATCCTGAAACATGTCTTGTTGAAGTCGTGTTCCGGTGCGTGTCACGCTACCTGTCAAGTTACCTGTCAGATTACCTGAGGGTCGGATTGGCCCCCATGTCAAGTTACCTGTCAGATTACCTGAGGGTCGGATTGGCCCCCATGTCAAGTTGGGCGGACTTTGATTTGATTGAGTTGCGGGAGGAAGTATGGATGATGACGAAATACTTGTCAACTCCCGACTCAGTCCGCAGGTGGGTGCGAGGTTATCCTTGCCATCCGGCCTTCCCGCTTCTCCACCCGGAGAACTTAGTCGGTGTCCTTCTGCGCCGTCGCTAGGCGAACAGGCAGAAGGGCTTCTAGAAGCACTTAAACCGTGCAGGTCTACCGACATTATGCTCTTCTTCGTTAAGTAAACTATTCTGAAGCTACCGGTACCTAATCCGACTTGACAACTCAGAGAAGGTCACCTAAGGTCCCCTAGCGTTTCTTTTATCTCCCTCTAGGAATCCGACGGCTGAACCGTATGTCAGACGGTAGTTACACCGTTTAGTTTTATAAAGTTTATGATAAACTTAAGAACAAACACAAATACGGAACAGCGAAACAACGACTTCGAAACGAACGCGACAATAAATGAGGAAGTAATCAAAATGGTTTCAAAGGGAGCAAATGCTAGTGGCCTCAAATGAATTAGATATCTCAAATGGGTTAATTGCACTCAACAAGGATCAACTGCACCACCAAAGTTTGGCTAGTATGTGAGAATTGCAATCAGGGCCCGTCCGAACACTGAGGTCTGGGTACCAAGGATGGGCGGAAATTTTAAAAATTTTCCCAGAAAACAGAAAACAGAAATTTGCTTTCGTCAGAAAACAGAAATCAGAAAACAGAAAGGCCAAAAACGCCAGAAAATCAGAAAACAGAAAGCAGAAAACAGAAAATTTCGAAATTATCACACGACCTAATTATTTTACCCAAAGATCCATATTTCCAGTAGCAAATGCTTTTGTATGACTAGAAATGTAGCCGTAGACCAGCGTTTTAATTTGCAAGCGTTTATAAAAATTTCTATTACACTCCAGTGCACTGCAATCAGCAAGTTGTAAATGTGGACTGATAGATCCTAGGAATCTCGACCCTTGAAGTATACAACATTACTCATCAGCTCCGTTTCACCGCTAACGCTTCAATTAGATCATGGTCCCACTAGTAAGAAACTGGCCTTTTAGAGTACCGAACACGATGAAATCTCAGTGACACTGTTTACATCAACTCAATTGCTAGAGTTTGTAGACACACTCTCGCAACATACTCTAAAGCTGTGCAGAGATTCGTTGGTATTACTGGCTCCGCCAGAATCTGTATTCTTAGTTTGTTTCGTTCCTCTGGAATACCTTTCCTTGTAAGTGGCCTAGCTGAAAATTTTCAGGCCAACATAAATGCTCTTTACAGCACCTTACTACTTAGCCGACTAAAGATGTGAATTTCACAGAACAACACGAGATTGTGTCTGAGGGGGCTGTCAGCACAACAGGTCTTGGGCGGAGGTGCTTTCTTGAATGCGTAGACACCATATAACGAAGACCGAGCATATACCCTCTCCATCACATTATTATTATTATTATTATTATTATTATCTCCTCATATCTATATATCATATTACATCTCATGGAAGACCAGAAGAACCGCCTTGGAGTACAGAGGGCATTAGCAACAATCGCGCGATCTGCCTGATGCTCGTAGTCTACAAGCTGTTCACTCGAGTCATCCTGAATAGGGACAGCCATGCGAGCAGGCAGGATTTCAGAGAGGATTCAGCACGATCCTCCACACACACACACACACCATTACGAAGCTCATCGAAGTTTCGCGTGAGTACAAGCTGCCGTTGTGCCTTACGTTCGTCGATCTGAAGAAGGCATTCGACTCTGTCAAGACTGGTCATCGAAGCCCTGCTCACTCAGGGCGTTCCTACTCTGTACGTCAGAATCCTTCGAGAGCTTTACAGTGGATTCACGACAAAGGTTTCGCCGTTCTACAACAAGTCGTTGCCAACGTGAACAGAGAGGTTCGATGAGGTTCGATGAGAGGGTATCCTCGGTTCTCTTCAGCGCCACCCTCAAAAACGTCATTCGCGAACTAGAATGGGAAGACACGGAAGTGAAAGACGACGGACGGCAGCTACACAATCTAAGCGAATGCTGGCCGACTTCCATCGTGTACATATGTGGGAACCTTGGACTGCAGCTGAATCTTACGAAGACGATGTTCATGAGGAACGGACGAGTTTCGGATGCCTCATCCTCACTCAACGGAACGAACATCCTCAAATGCTCCAGCTACGTGTATATGGGTCGCGAAGTCAATATGGTCAACGACCTAGCGCCAGAGCTGAGCAGAAGGAAATGAGCGGCTTGGAGAGCTTTCAAAAGCGTCGAAGAAGTCGCGAGGAAGACGAAGAACGTCCGACTCCGTGCCCACCTATTCGACTCCACTGCCCTAACATACGCCTCAGAGAACTGGGCTATACGAAAGCAGGATGAACAAGCGATCAGTATCGCGGAATCGAGAGGACAATGCTCGAAGTGACACGACTCATGCAAGTGAGAGAAGGCCTCGAGACTTCCGAGCTTCTCCGACGTTCGAAGATCAGAGATGCTGTCGCATGACTAAGTCGTCGACAATTAGGTGGGCCACGTAATGCGAATGCGCTTCGCAGACACCGACTAGATTCCGCGGGATGTCAAGAGAACACCAGGATGCCCAACAACGCGTTGGTCGGACTTCTTCGCCTAGCCCTGAACAAACAACATGACGCTCTTCGTGTCCCTCGAGCGAAAAGGATCCATGGAGCACCCTGGAGCACCCTGGCACGCGGCATGGACGTATGGAGACGCTGCTGGTGCCCACCCTACCCACAGTAACTCTAGGTCAAGTGGTTAGTTAACACATAATTAAATGCCCCTCAGAGTACTAGTTTTATAGTTTTAAAATAAAAATTTTAGTGATCGTAGACGGTCCAAACTACTGTTAAAATCGAAAAGAATACGAAGCCAAATTATGAAAGTCGAAAAATGCCCTATGATATACTCCTATACTCCTTGCCAGCAGCACCTACACAATCAATCAAGCAAACAAAGCGGCATAGTTCATGAGCATATGGCGCAATTACTACATGAGCACATTCAAAAAACGCCACATGCTTACCATATAAGATACTCTAGAAACACTATTTTGGAATAAAGCTCACTATCCTACGATACTTTTGGATTCTTTTTATTGGATTTCTGTGAAAAATTTTGTTCGCAACTCCATTTTCTGTTTTCTGGCCAATTTTTGGCCATTTTCCCAGAAAACAGAAAACAGAAAAAATTTGCCCAAAATGGCCAGAAAATCAGAAAACAGAGAACAGAAAACAGAAATTCCGCCCATCCCTGCTGGGTACCACCCGAGTGACTCGCTCTTGACTCCCTTTGGGCTCCACTCACGCAACTAGGGGCGGATGGGACAAGGGAGGAGCAGGGATAGACCACCAGGTGGTCTATCCCTGCTCCTCCCTTGTCCCAGACCAACTCAACTAGGTGCTTACCTAATCCTCAAGGACCAATCTCACTTAGCAGTGAGGACGACTACCATGCAGCGGTCGCTGCGTAGCCCGAGCCCGGGGAAAGTGCAGAGCGAAGAAGAGTACGTTAACTACCAGTAAAAGCCCACCTAGGAGGTCAGGCTAAGGCAGCAAATGATCTGAGGTAGGCTATTTATGATGTAACTGTACATACACATATTACAAAGGCGTACAACCTCTGACTAGGGTTGACCCACCTGGACCCTATTTGCGCTTGAGGCAGTCCTAAAACACATTTGATGTTGCACTAACTTAAGATTTTTACACCGCACTGGTGTGGTCAACCCCTTTGCTGAACTGATTTCTGAACTGGTAATTAAGCATTCTTTTTTACGAAGGTGGAAACCACTGAATGTAATGTGACGATAAGATGCGGTCACCTCAAGCTAGGACTGCACGTGTGCAATCTCGATTAGTGATGTCATTAGGCCAGACATTTTCTCTTCGTCCTCATTGGCAGATTTTGTCACTGAACGACGTTAGTATCCCATTTTCCTGTTTTAAAAGCAGCACTAGATCCATTTGGATGAGTTTTCCGCATCAAATAGCTATTATGAAAAAGAAAAATTGTGTGATGGAGATTAATAAAATTCTGATAGCCTTTTAAAGTAAAAAGAAAGATGTAATATATTACAAAGGCATTGCAAAAGGATGTGCCAGTCGAAGATGAGGAGAACATGTTGGTCTGGCTAGATAACCTCATTCAATCTGGATGTAGGCAAAAGTCCACTCAGAGCCGTTTCTTGATGTTCACAAAAGGACATGCAGTGTTCCTTGTCATCAGCGGTTGTATCGATTTCAGCTCATTGGCCTCATAACCCGAAACGGAAAATAAGCAGAAAGTGGAAAACAGCTATGTCTCCTAAAAGCAGGAGCACCCGCAGGCTGGGTTCGCGCCTTCGCGGTCGAGTGGTACCACCGCGAAAATATTTGAATCGGGCGATTTTCAGGTAATCTGTCAAGTGGTCGACCTCTAGAGGTTACGGGTCTTTTGTCAAGTGGCGCAAATCCATCCTTCCGGTTGCAGGTTTATGGGGAGCAAGCTGAACATACAAAAGCGCGGGCGGCCGCGACGACTGCTGTGACAAGCGCGACGTCTACATAGTGTGTGTTGCTGCACTCACGGATTCTAAAGCTCTTATAACTGCATAAACGTCTTTTGCTGCCCCTGCTCAGCTATTTGAGAGTCCTACGGTGCAGTTATTCAAAGAAAATCGATATTTCGAGAAGGAATTGGATGACCTAATCGAAGAAATGTTGTTGTTTGTTGTTTTCATCTGTTTCCATTGTGAAAAGATTTGGGGTCCCTTTGTGACAAGAAGCTCCACTTCTTAAAGCCACATATCTAGATACAATACAGCATACCTCGGGAGTTTGTTAGAGCTCCATTTCCCCCTGACAGCCCACCTAGAGAGCCCTGCGTCAGTGGCGGTTCGCAGCACGTGCGACATAGGCCGCCGCGCGCGACCAAAATCTGTATGTTCCTACTACCAGCTCAGGTTTATCCGATATTCGAATAAAATTATTCGATCGAATAGAGTTTGACTATTCGATTCGAATAATATTCGAATATGGCTCCCTTCGATGTTCGAATTCGAATGAATAATCGACTTTTGAAAATCATCGATAATCGAATTCGAACGAATATTCGACTTTTCAAAATTATCGATAATCGAATTCGAACGAATATTCGACTTTTGAAAATTATCGATAATCGAATTCGAACGAATATTCGAAAATCAAGAAAACCGAATGATCGAATAATTCGAATGAATATTCGAATAAATTATTCGAATAATTATTCGAATATATTCGTTCGGGCACAACTATAATAGCTACTGCCCGGATGACTGCTCTGTGGATGTTCGCTTAACACGCTGACGACAATGTCGCTCCATGGTGCGCGACAGCCAGTCTGTCTCGTGGGACGATGTCGCTCAATGGTGCGCGACAGCCAGTCTGTCTCGTGTAACGATGTCGCTCAATGGTGGGTGCGCGACGGTATATTATTTTAACAAGTGATGGTATATCCGGTCCATCCAAACCATCCAGAGAGATTATTCAGGAGGCTGAACACAAT
Organism: Heligmosomoides polygyrus bakeri; assembly: GCA_947359475.1. Lineage (NCBI taxonomy): Eukaryota > Metazoa > Nematoda > Chromadorea > Rhabditida > Heligmosomidae > Heligmosomoides > Heligmosomoides polygyrus. Next base: position 18,678,262 of record OX375866.1, on the reverse strand, counting down.
GTCGATGTCATTTTGGACAATTACGGCCGTTTTCTCACTAATCGATAGTCGTGTCGGGACCACCCACTTTACCCAAACTCTGTGTGGGTGTTGTTCGAGAAGCTGAAAACAGATCTTACCTCCTCATTCTAGAAATGCGTTTAATTTCACTTCCATAATAAATTCTTATCATTGTTTTTCTTATTAGCTGTTTCCTTCGTTTCTTTTTTCTCTTTTGAATTCTCCTAAACCTTCTCTCATTCAATCTAGAGCTGCGTCCTTCCACAAGGCAGAATGCCCGTCGCAGGGGTATGTGATAGTAGGTATGCGCCGGTGAGCGTTACCCATGCCTATTGCAACATACCCTCGCTTGTTGGCTGAAATTTTAAAAACGGGCGTATTATTCGCCATGAGCAAAATAACCTCCTATACGACGTTTTTGCAAAATTTGACCCATTCCTCCCGCTCTTTACCACCCCGATCCGTGATCAGCACCTCTCGAAAAAACTGGTGGTCCCGATACGACCACCCTAGTTGAAGACGTGGGGGGAGGGACAACTGGCCGTAACTGTTGAGACGTACATTAGCATCACGTTTGGCATCCCAAACTAACCCTTGGACGATATCTGGTTCACGATATGTCGCATTAAATTTGCGCAGCGCGCTCCGTCCCACACGCTCCGGGCCAGACACGCGAAAACCGCTCTCGTCGTCAAGGTGTTAAAGCGCTCTGGTATCTTCTTGTCGCAGAGTACGCAAGTCAACGAGCTCCACTTGGACCAAGCAGCACTCATGCGTGAATTCAATTCAACCATCAGTTTACCATCAGACGAGACTGCTGATCCCAGGTACTTAAATACCGCAGTGCGTGGAAGCTCAATACCGTTAACCTTGATGGAGCTGGACTCAGTAACCTCCGTCCTTAGATATTCGGTCTTCTTCACGCTCAGTTTCAGTCTAAACCGCTCCTAACGATCACACCAAGCCTCCAGCTCTCGCTCGAGTTATCTTTATCTTCGCTAGCGAGCATCACGTCACAGCATAAGGTAGTGTCCAGGGGACTGGCTTCTGAAGATCTTGTGTAATGGCGTCCATCACGACAACAAAAAAGAGAGGGAAAGCGCAGAACCCTGATGTACCCCGACAGAAATGGGGATCCACATCGAGGTTTCAGCTGCAGCTTGAACTCTACTCTTTGGGCAAGAGTAGAGGATTCGCAGCCGCTCTATGATCTCTTCAGGAACTCCATGTCGTCGCAGGGCGTACCGTATCACGCGGTACGCGGTCAAAGGCCTTATCCGAGTCGAGGAAGGCGATTTGCACTGGTGTTTCTTCTGTTTCTCGCGATGCTCGTCTATCAGGAGGCGGGCAGCGTGAATGGCATCAACAGTGCCACAGCAAGCCACGAAGCCCCACTGAATGCTGGAAAGCTGGACGATGTTACGAATTGGTCCGTCGACAATTCGCTCAAAGATCTTCATGCTGTGCGAAAGCAAGCGAATCGGACGGTGATTTGAGCAGTCAGCAGGACTGCCCTTCTTCTTCCAAATCGAAATAGTCGTACTTTTGCGCCAGCACTCGGGTACTTTCTTTTCCGCCACAACCTGATTAAAGAACTTCGCCAACCACTCAGCGGGGTATCAGTACTTGGACTTCCATAAATCGGCTGCCACGTCATTGGGCCCAGTCGCTTTGCCTGGCCTCATCTTCGTCAAAGCCGCTTCAATCTCCTCCCCGGTGATCTTCTGAACGAGGCCGTGGGTTGGAGTCGTTGAAGGGATGGCTGAATGAGGAAACTCTGCTGTGGAGATCTCCTCAAGTAATCGCGCCATCGCTTCAATGCCTACTTGCGGTCCATAAGAAGATGGCCGTTCTCATTATTGATGCCGAAGAACTTCTCGATGTCGTCGGTCTGGCGATGGCGATTCTTTGCGAGTCAGTACAGATACCGCTCACCATCGCGCGACTCGAGCTTCCCGTTGACATCTCCATAATGAGCGGCTTTTGCAACAGCCAGGGCCTTCCCTGCAGCTTTCCTCTCTTCTTGGTATTTCCGCTAGCTTGACGAATCGCGTCGGTCGCCTTCTTCCAAGTTTCGTTGACAGTCGTGACTGTCGGTAAGCGAACGCAAGAAATTGTAGCTGCTTCTTTCTCTTTCATTCGCTACCACTTGATTCTAGCTGCACAGCAACGCTCAGTCTGCTTCAGCCTCGGAGGGGCGATCTTCAATATGCAGATCAGCGGTCGGTGCTGTGTGGCTACCGTCTCGTACGGCACGATCTTCGCGTCGCGTTTTCGAAAGACGGTGTTCACAATGGTGAAACTATGCGACTCCGCATACTCAAGAATACGCTCACCATCGGCGTTACGAGACCCACCATGATAGCTGTACCCGCCTTTCGTAGCACCTACGTGCCCATTAAGGTCATCAGCGGTTATGATGACATATTTCGACGGTACCTCTGCTGTTTTCTCATCAAACAAGTTCCAAAACTCATCCTTGGCTTGATCGGAGCAGCCAGTCTGCGGAGCTTACGCAGAGAAGAGGTGATAGAGTTGCTCCATAGCGGCGACAACTATCCTCATCAATCGATCGTCAAAGCGCTCGACGCTTACAATCGAGTCACGAAATCGTTCGGAGACGATTACAGTAACACCACTGGTTGTCCTGGGAATTCCACATAGAACGGCCTTGAAGCCACGTTCTATGTCCCTTGACTTGCAGCAGGACCACCTCGTCTCCTGCACCGCACAGAAATCAACTCTTCTACGCTCCAGTGCTTCAACCAACTTGCACGAGCGGCACCTCGACGTACTCACATTCAGCGTGGCCATGCGGGACCTGCTTACGTTCCGGGACTTTCGGACTAGCTGAGTGCCCTCCGATGCCGTCCTCGCATCGGGACCCTTGCATACATCTCACACTTGCCGGGCTCTGTGAGTGCGCGTCGGCTCCCTCGGACGCCGTAGCACTGTCTGGAAAAACGTGCACCGTCATGAGCCATGTGATGTGACATGGGTCTTCATAGGCCGGCCTTTCACAAGGGCCTGTCGCCTGCAATTGAATGTACGTGTTCGGTTTAGCTCGCAGAGCGTGCAGTTTCCAGTGGCACCACGTGGAGAATGGACATCGCCACCCAATGGTGAATGGAGAACTCACCACTACTAGCATTAAACGAGCTCCAGCAATCGACCCTGAAGAAAATGGCCGAACCCATTAATTCAAATGAAAGCAAGAAAAGATCGAAACTGAATAGCCGATTCGAATTCGTATCAGGCGGCAAACACGACACGCAGCGCGCATGGAGAGGTCGAACGCGCGAAATGATGAGAGCGTTCAAACGGTCTATGACATAGGACGATAAAATGCAGTCTTTCGAACTTGAAGTGGAGTCGCTTATCCGTTTGCTCACTTTTCGAAAAATTAAGAGAATCTAGTAATTCGATTGTTCGTGCGTTCGAAAAAAGGCGCAATACGGGAATGAGGGGAATGACGGGACGTTGTTGCTTAGCCTTGGATATTTTCATATATACAGCCTAGAGTAGGATAGAGTATTTCAGGTTTCGAGCGCTGGACCAGTCCTCCGTTAGGATCGGGATAGAACATTGAATTCTAGTAAGATGAAGGGCAAGAAAATTCGTCGTTCTAAAGGTGAGCCCATTCCCGTGTTGTGTTGAAAAATTCAAAAGCTTAACTCTAATTCGAAGTGAAAGCAAGAAAAAATCGAAAGGAGATGGCCGAGTCAAATAATTCGAAATGGAAGCAACAAAAACATCGAAACTGAATCACCGAGTCGAACTCGTAGATGTCCGAACCAGATGGAAAAGGCCAACTAATGCGTCAAAAGGCCGAACGTGTGAAGTGCCGTCGAGTGCGTTCAAACGGTCTGTTGGCGCCGATTACCGCAGGCGCGGAAGCGGAGTGTGTTTGAGCGTGGGTTTTTCGGGGAACGAAGCCGATCCGCATGCAGGCGGCCGACTGCCAAACCCAATAAAGATAAAGATATG
>OX375866.1:18596692-18674075 GCA_947359475.1 Heligmosomoides polygyrus bakeri | reverse complement strand
GTCACTTATTTTAAGCCTATTTTGTGTGAAGCTATAGTTATGTAACGATAGATATTTGGTGGCACTAGTAAAAAGTTCCGACTCCACCGACAAGACTTCGGTCAAAAAAATTTTTTTCGCTGAAACTTCGTTTAGGGGGGTTATTTGGGGTGGTGATCACAAATCTGACATCCGTTTTTCACGATTCTGCTGAATAATATAGATACAGGAAGGCACAAGATTACATTCTTAAAGTTTCTGCCGATGACGGCAGGTAGAGACAGAATCGTGAAAAACGAATGTCAGATTCGTGATCAGCACCCCAAATAACCCCCCTTAAACGAAGTTTCAGCGAAATCGGTGACTCTGCCTGGATCACCCAGCTATGGGTGGTCTCCGACCGCATCGTGAAAAACGGATGTCAGATTCCTGATCACCACCCCAAATAACCCCCTAAACGAAGTTTCAGCGAAAAAAATTTTTTTGACCGAAGTCTTGTCGGTGGAGTCGGAACTTTTTACTAGTGCCACCAAATATCTATCGTTACATAACTATAGCTTCACACAAAATAGGCTTAAAATAAGTGACACACAGAAGTGAACATTTTAGCTAATCTGTAGTTTGAAGCATATGTTACATGTAAACATGCTCTATAACACACTATAATACCCCTAGGTGGATTACCTATATGATAAACATGGATTTTGCAAAAGTGCAAAACAAACGCAGTACGCGGGATCCAAACCCTCGACCCTCTCTCACGAGCCCGAGCTCTTCCCTACTACGCCACCTGAGCACCGCGCTTGGCCGCAATACGAGCCCTCATCCCGCGCGCGCCCGTCAGCTGTGGAGCACGTGAATCAACAGGGCGCCAACCTGCGACTTCCGTCGCCCCTAACTCTGCGCAGAGTTGTATTGGGGTCGAGATACCTGCAGTTTGTTACTACTCAGAGAGAGGCGGTTCTGCCCATATACAACACTTGCGCCGTTCCGACCTACCGTTGAGATAGTATCCTGGTTAGAAAATCTGAAAGGCTCAAGTCTTTGCTTAGTGGGTCATCCAAGAAAGCGGTAAGTACAAAGCTATAAGTTGCGTTCATGCTTCAAGTGAATATCATGTTCAAAGGGCTACTTTCATCAAAGAGTTTACCCTGGGTCAAAAATAAGGTAGCGATTACATCAAGCGACATACACTGTCAATTCAGCAGTGAATGAAATGGTGGGTGAGACTAGAACCAGCGTTGGAGCTGGGTATATGCCCTGACCGGAGATGATTTCGCGCTCTGCTGTTTCGAGACGCTCCAGTCGAACATGCGACATCAAATGGGTCAGTTCACACTTCACTTGTAGTATTTTGTACCGATAGAGCTGCTTCGCTACGGAATGATATACAATTTTAACGTCAAATTGGACACTCTTCTAAACCAACTTGATTCTCCTGAAATCAAACCTCTTTCAAATCGAATGACACTTTTACCAGTTGAACTACAGACTCTCCGAGATGGTTAGAATAATTTTTGTTCAAGGAAAATTTCTTTTTTCCTTGATATTTTCTAATTCAGCCGCCCGAATGAGTGTAGTAGTATTTTATAAACTTTTATTTTTCTAGGAAAAATGAGTTAAATTTCCTTCTAGAGAAACAAGACAGCAATGATTTAGTGCATCAAAGACAAGACCGCGGCATGCAGTCGAAAAGCTTGTCGCAATGCTTATTTGATTGATAGTTTAAAAGCTGCTTACATGAAGCATCACAGTGAGGATATGTATAGCATCACAGTGAAGATATGTATGTATAAGTGTATTTACATAAAAAAAAATTAGCAGGAAAATGATATAGCGTTAAAAAAAGCGCAAACATTCACACGAGCGAAAAGAAACTTATCACCACAGCTGATAAATAGAAACATCAAAAGCTCCACAAAATATGTAAAAATCTGCAGTCATTGCACACCAGATTTTTATACGAACATCCGCCCAAAACACATGGTGAAACCAGCCCCGTTGAAAATGTTTTCGCGGTTGTTTCATCTCTTCCGTGGAGCTGTGCAGCGGATACGCATTTCTGTAAGTACACCAACGCATTTTTTCGGCCTAACACTTGCTTACCCAGGACAAGAATTGGTGAACGGTAGGTAATGTCTTTACCCTGTAGCAGCTCTACCTCAGCGTATGAGTGCATTCCCCTAAATTCGGGCCAGGCTGAAGCTGTCTGAAGGGAATCAAGCGAAAGAAGAGCGAGGCGCTTCTCCCATAAAGCCGAAGACGAAGCAAGCGGTGCGGTCGCCGGCGGGCGGGACGTCCGGTGTTCCACCAGATCCAGTGGAACAAGAGGAAGAACGACTTGGAAGAAAAAGCGTATCTCGTCGATGGCCGACTCGCGAGATCTGTTCAACTCGCAGGCGCTAGCAACCGCGATAAGAATGCGTGCTTGGAGGAGAGCAAAGTGAAGGAAAAACGGGAAGAAAATAAAGGGAAATGACTCTAAAGCTCCTGCAGAGGAGATATCAGCAGCGGGAAATGGAGTGGCTCACAAATTGTTCACACAATCTGACAACAGCCGGTAATCGCAAACGTCAAAACATGCCTCATCGGATCATCGTCTCTCATGAATCTCCATCAAAACAAGTGAGATAGAATCCTTTCCCTCTCCAGACCGCGACGAGCGGACGGTGTCCGCAGCGGACGTTCCCAGAAGAAAGCAGGAGGCGAGAAAAAAGGAAGCTGCCCCAACAAAGGGAACGCGGCGCGGTGACATACGTATGACAGGCGCGCGTAGGGTCGACCACCCAGCGCTGGCCTTTCCGCCAGAGAAGTCCGAGCCGGCTGAGCCTTCGGGAAGACTCGGAGGAGCGGAAAATCTTGGAGAAAAACGCTATAGAAGACGTTTTGCGGTCAAGGACAGCGCTGTGAACGAGAGCTGAGGCGGAAGCGGCCTGTGGTAGACACGGTCTCAGTCGATTCTCAAAATGCACAGATACCCCGTGACATCTGTGGATATTTTAAAAAACACAAAGCACGTTCTTTATGAAGAATGTTAGGCTAAGCTAGAATTCCTAGTGTACAGAGACTTCGGACATCAGAAGACGCTGGCCGAGTGCAGCGCCTCCGTCGTCAGAACGGCATCAATAAGGAGACCATGAATAATAAATAATGCTTAAGGGCATTGTGAGCGTCAACACTGCAAAGGGAGACTGCAGAGGGGGAGTCTCATAAAGTCAAGTGACAACGGCTTTTGAAGCTGTAGTAGACTTTCCCAACCGTGCCGTTTGCGACGGTATGTTTGCTCCGAAAACTGTCACCCCATCTTTGAGACCTAACATACATAGGATAGTTTGAAGGACAAGGATGAAGGACAGCGCTAAAACAATTCCTGTTCGAAATGAGAGAATATGGAGGATTCTCGAATGAAATAGAAACTGTAGTGTTCGGCGACATTGGATAATTTAGTACAGTTTAATTACTAATTACTGCATGTTCCAATCGCAAGGTGAAGATCTATATTATAACAAATTTCCTACTCTATAGGACTCGAAGTTAATTTCCTTCTTGGTAGATGCGACAATGGCAATATCTAACCGTGCGACAATCTGATGAAACTTGGAGCAGTGCGATTGCGTGTAGAGTTCATTTTTAGTAAATTAATTCGTTAATTAATTACTTCATCTACCTACTACTCTACAAAGACTGAGCCAGAAATCTAGAGCAAGAAAAGCAGAATAGCTGTAAAACCAGTCGTAAAGACCAGATGCAAACGATGAAAAGCTCAACAATAAGATCAAACAATTGTACTTTACATACGCGCGCTATTGCTATGATCTATTTTTAGTACATTTATTTATTTAATCATTTATATATTGGGACGCGTAAATAAAAAAATATACGCAGTGAAAGAAAAAACACAAAAAACTTGAATAATACAATACAACGAATAACTAGTTAGCTACTCTAGAAGACATTTGTCAACGAGCTTCTTAAACTGGGGTGGTGAGTTAGGAAGCGCCTGTTTTTCTGTTGTTGAAAACCTTAAAAACTCACGATCAGAGAAGGAAAAATGAAACAGGCTTTTGACCTTGAAGAAGCCCAACACAATAATGTCCGCTGGCCATTATTGTGTTCGGATTCTACAGCGTGTGGAACTCGTCAATTGGTTCCTCTTCCCATCTTCTTTAAGTTCCCTTCGTTTTCCTTCCAGATTTATACACTGAGACAAAACAAAGGGCTACGCATTCGACTTCTACACGATGCTACAACGAACTAGGCATAGTAAGACATTTAGAAGTCATTCGGTTAATGTTGTTTCTGCTGTTCTGTCTATCATAATGACTTTTGTCTTTTAGGAATTTCGTTGATGCTCGATGGGCTGTTGTTGTTTGTTGAGGAGTTGAAGACGTGGTGGTCATATAATTGATATTTAGATGAAGAGAAAAACAATAAAAGAAAACCCAACTGGCTGCAGCAAAGGCAATTTTTATTTAATGAATTTACCGAATTTACCGATTTTAACGCAAAATTTTTTCGTTAAAAAATGGTCGTTAAAAATTTACTGAAAAACTTTAACGCACACCTCTGCTTTAGATCACGCCAGAAAACTTGTGCTCCTACAATGTCCTCGAATTGTAGTCGGAAAGATTCAAACTTGATAGAGATATTGTGCTACGGACTCGCCCGCGCGTGCACTTGCGAGCGGTCGCCCCACTCGATTGATAGGTCTTCCTCAGTATGCATTGTTTACGGCGCACTCCAAAGACAAGCTGGACAGTCTTAGAACAATTCGTGAGAAGGGAGGCTGGGAATTTCCGTAAAACTCCTCCACGGTCACCCTATAGGCTGCCGCGCCCACTCGATTGATAGGTTCAATTCTGTACGCATTGTTCACGGCGCACTCCAAAGGCAAGCTGGACAGTCTTAGAACAATTCCTGATTATGACAGCTAAAAATTTCCGATAAATCTCCTCAAACGGCCACTCTACAATCTGTTGCTCGCTCTATAGGTTGTCTCGCCCACTCGATTGATTGTGTCGGGCCTATATGTATTGTTCAATTCTACTGAGATTTATATGTCAGAAGATAGAGCTCGAGCTGCTAAGCAGAAATGTATGCTTATTTTTACAAGTACTTGATTTTTAAAGAGTTATTTAAATTAGGAGCGTTCCAAAGCGGCTTTTTCGGCAATTGACCAAAGGACATGCGTGGTACTGTAAAGGCAGGTTGAATGCATGTTTGGCCTATTAGCGTTGGCAAGCCGATGAACAAATCAACGCTTTATTGTTTCCAGACAAAAGTGATTCGAATCGATCGACCACGAAGAGGTGTGAGGCCTCGGGGGCTAGGGTGGGGCCCAAACCTGGACCTTTGTTTCGGGGTGCATGTGATAGCCAGTGCCCTCTCCGAACGCCTAATCTTTTGTTTTGGCCTCATATAGGACAAGAAAAGAGACTTCCAGAGAGAAGCTTCCAGAAATAGAAGGTTAGTCTTCCTCGAAACTTGCACCGAACAATTCGAGATCACGGCACATTTGAGGAAAAGGAACAAGTTTAAAGAATAACTCGAAGAGAGAAGAAAGAGTTTACAGGAACACAGTGATGTCGAGGTGGATAGAGACTCACCAGTGAGCGAAATCACTCACGACTGCCCACAGCGGGTGATCCTATGCAGGTCATCAAAAATCGAACAACGGCCTGCGATCAATTTCTCAAATTGTCCGAGAAACTATTTTTGACGACACATCCGCCGTCGATATCGGTTGATTTTCAATATTGATTAGTCCAATCAGAAAACGGAGATTTGTTCAAATGAAGCCATCAAAATGTGCAGAGTATTCATGCGGCTGCGGTAGATGCTGTAGCGCAATAAGCAATCGAGTATTACGAACTCTATACGAACGAGCTAATCCCTCCCTGCCCGTCCCTCTGTTTGTCTGTCTGTCCATCCGTCCCCCACAACTGACACAAATGCGGGAGAAAGGGTTTTATATCTTGGTTGACAGTATTTATCACTGTCAGGGTTAAGCGTTTTAGATGGGAGTCACAGAATTACATTAGCCAGTGCATAATCCTAACAACGAGTAAACAATATCGATCGGCAGACAATTATCGATCGATTTTATCGATTTTTACCTGAGGTGATAGAACGAAGTAGGAATCAGGCAAATGTGTTGACCGGTGGACAAACTCAACACTTAAACAATATCGTCAGGCAACTGTTAACCGGTGTCATCGATTTTTGACCGGAACTGGCCGTTTAGGAATCAGAAGAATGTGATATGAAACTGATTTGGACCAATCAAATCAGGTACGCGTTAGAGGCGACTCCTTCCATCACTCTCTTCATACCTTCGCGTTAAGAACAAAGGATGAAGAACGGCTGTAACAAATTCCTTTTGGAATACGCCACGCACTTTACTTTTACGGGATGTCAGGGAAGCAATTTGAATGGCTTATACCAGGAGCTGTGGTGGCTAGCCGATGAACAAGGCAGTGTTTCGCACATCCTAGACAAGTCTGGTACCATTCCACCGATTCCAGCGGTATGGAAGATCTTGTTGGCGTGGACGGGAAACCCGAACCAAGTACCCTGAATAGGGGGCAGGCGACACTCAGCGCCTCGTCCGACTGCACTTCCACGCGCTACCTTAATATTATTAGCGTAAAAACGAATTCGAAACTAAACCGCAGCGTTTGAATAGAATAGGACGCCATTTACTTACCCCTAAAGTAGGAACCATGCACATTTCTAAAGAACAACAGCATTCCACATAGACTTCTTAGCAGGCAAACATCACTGCAGGACTGTCTACATCCGATAGACGTTCTTCCATAGACGAAGAACGTTTTCGGTCTTTTAGTTGGCAAGAAGCTCAGCCAAAGAAAAAGGAGATAGAAAGAGCCACTTAGCACTTTCAACATCTATGGGTCTGCGCCATGCATTCTAATTCGAAGCTAGATCTTGAAAACATCACGACTACTACTCGTACCTTTTAGCTAGTGAATGTTACTGAACGCAGAGAAGTTGATGCTTTTATATTGCACTGCGATAAAGGGGGCGTCAACCCAATGACCACGGAGAGCCCAAGGGTGTTCTGAGGGCGGATTCGTCAACGACTTACAGCAATTTCACAGAGAAAATACTGCCGAATTCCCAGATAGCGCGGCTTATCAAGCGGTATGGTGAAACATTTCGATGCACTATCAGGTATTTCGGCTGTATTTTTTCTGTCAAATTGCTGTAAGCCGTTGATGAATCCGGCTCCTGGATGAGCAGTCGAACCCGAGTGATATCTCGAAATTTGAACGAGCTAAAAGCAAGGAAATTCACTGAAGAGCCACGCTATAAGCAAAACGCAAAGGTTCGTCTGCAGAAGGTGAAGAAATTCAATTTGGTTTCCTTATTAAATAATTATGTTTTCTATTTCTTCACTACTAATTTGTATTTTTTCCTTTGTTTTTACACTGATATCACTGTTGCCTAGAAGATACAACTCCAATAGTGACCACGTTCTACTGTGGGAGAATTTGTCGAAAATCAGTTCTAATCAGAAAGTTGTTAAGCCGTCTGAGAGCAGAAATTCAAGAAACAGAAAAATTCGATTTTTTAAGTAGTCAACATTAAAAATCGGCGATTTAAACAGTCAACAATTAACGATAGAAGATATCATATCATTATTGTTCCGAAGCGCTGCTGCAGAACGCCACCATCGCATCGCTCATCGAAGCGGACACGATGACTAAGCCCCATGTCTCCTAAACATTAAACTCCCGTTCATATAGCGAGAAGGCTCGGATAAGAGGTCAGCACTAGAAAATCTCAGATGCATGCATGCAGATTATTCCAGCGAGAACGAGGAAGCTGAGAACATCCACGGCTTCTTAAATAATCCCTGAAGCTTCCAAGAGTTAGGGGCTAAAGCTCTACGGCATTCTCTCGGTTATTTGGCAGGAAAAGAGCAGAATTTCGAGAAAATGAACGTCGTTCTATCACGACACCTTGCGGAGTTCTAGCCAAGTCCGGATGAACTTGAACTAGAGGAGAACCTAATGAGTAATAAGAATTCACTGCTTTTCTAATGCGAATAATGCAACGTAAAAATCTCTTGTAAACCGATACTCATTTATTTTATAGAGTAGACTATTGAAAATGATTTATTACATATAAGTACTGCGATTCGGTTTCGAATTCTCCTTTTTCGTCGCCAAACTTAAGATTTGGTAAGTGTGATCTATAGGTAGCAGTTGAAGAGCACCTTCCAAAGAAATATTCATTAGATAATAATAAATTAGTCCGAAGCGGAAGAAGATACCACGGACTGCAGGGCGTAGCCGTAACCTATGAGGGTGCTAGGGTAGTCAGTCTGTCAGCAGGAGGGCCGGACTCGCTCACGAAGTGTGCTGTGACATCTTTGATACCGGCGACAGTTGCTTAGTCGCCCGCCGCTGACCCCAACCTTTTCGGTGTAATCTCGGCGAGACCACAACAAGCACCTCGATCCGAAGATCTGATTGGGATGAGTCAGTAATGGGTGACTCTGGGGGGGGGGGGGATCCGAAGGACGAAGATATGAAGACGAAGTTATCTATTTACTTATTGACGTACAATCGCGCGTTCATCCTGCTTTCGTATAGTCCAGGTCTCTGAGGTGTATGCTAGAGCAGGAGGAACGGTAGAGTTGAATAGGTGGGCAAGGAGTCGAGAGGACGATGCTCAGAGTAACACGACTCACACAAGTGAAAGGCGGCCTCCGGAGTTCCGAACTTCGCCGACGTTCGAAGATCAGAGACGCTGTTGCGTGGCCCAAGTTGTCGAAAATTAGGCGGGCCGGCCACGTAATGGGCTTTGAAGACATCCGATGGAAGGGCCGTTACCGACCGGGTTCCGCGGGGTGTTAAGAGAACACCAGGACGCCCACCGAGGCGTTGGTCGGACTTTTTCGTGAAAGCCCTGAACGACCGATATGAGAATCCCTTGAGCGAGGACGATCGATTGGGGCACTCTGGCACGCGACAGGGACTAATGGAGACGCTGCTGGCGCCCGCTCGAGCAACTCGATGATCCATGGTACGACAGGTGATAGAGGTGATAGATGGTTGATGTACAATGCTGACACACGTAAAAATTGAAGACAAATATGAAGCAGCAAAAACGTGAAATAAACGAGAACTCTTCTACGTAAAAAAACGTGTAGGACAAAATAGATACTTATTATCGTACAATCGCCAGGGCAATGCAAACTACGCATCGTGCACTGGAGAGATGTCTTCTGAGGACAAGCCTTCGTCGGCAATGGCAAGAAGGCATACGAAGCTCGGAGCTACGGGAGAAGTCGCAATTAGCAGACCCGCTGCAGTACATGAAGAGGTCCAAATATCGCTGAACCTGACACCTGCTTCGACGAAAAGACGATAGATAGAGTCTCCGTGTCACAGAATGGCTCCCAAGAGACCATGAGAGACCACTGGGACCACCGCCAACGTGATGGCAGACTCATTCTCAAGATCTTTCAGAGAGCGGAGTCTGCCTCACTGGATGCAAGCAGCCATCAAAGTATCAACGTAAGGTAAGTATTATCGTATTCAGACAACTTGCCATTCTTCATATTTAAGTTGACATATTGCGGACAATTGAAAGCCCTGAACAGACTAACCTAGAATATCCCCATTGTCACCTATGTTTTGTTGAACTCCTATAGACTTCTATACTCAAAAAATTTACATAATCTGAGGTAGAAAATTATATAAATTCCAAGCTTTTACATATCTCCTTTCAATAGAGCGCGCCATGCACTCGACTTCTGAGCACTTAAATAGAGCCATGCGTTCAGAATGTTTCAGCTCATCGTGCGACATTACACACACGGCATTCTAGCTCGTAAAAGCATGACGAATAACATAGATTGGGGAGATGCAGCAAACAGCCATGCTAGGAAGACGGCGAATGGAGAAGACTCTATCATGGCCTGAGCAGCAGCAGCAGCGTCGATCCAAATGTATTGCGGAATGGATACTCCCAGAAGACGATGTTTTTCAGACTTGGAGCCGAGGGGGTCGTTAAGCGGCCTAATCACCATCCGACACCCATGAGTTCTTAGAAACACAAACATACACACCAAGTCATGTCCATAAACGAAGCCGCGAGCGAAACGACGAGCTCGTCTATTCGGAGGCAGAAGGGATTTCTTGGGGAAAGGTGTTGGGGCGCAACTTGGTGTCATAAAAGAAACTAATATCGTATAATAATTTGGCTATTATAGAGAATAAGTGAAAAAAGTTAAACTATATATAATAGTTGGTTTATAATAAACGAAATTAGTGAGATAACATGGATAAGGGCAAACTAGCAAAAGCTAAAAGGAAAGCACACACTTAGCTCACCTTTTATGCGCTGACCCAGTAGATTTTTAGGTGCTCCAGCAGATGAGTACACCATCCAGGACGTCTTCTACCAAGTGGAGGTCAGTCGGTGACAAGAAGTGAGCTTTATCTGGGCTCACTTCTCCTTATCAATTTTCGAACATTTAGATCGTCATGTGAAGGAGGAAATTTCAGCGACCAAAATGATGTTGAAAGTGACTTCCTATGTTTTGTTAATTCTCGTAGTTCCGGCTTTTATGAAGATGGAATGTCTAAGCCATTATCGCTTTGGTAAAAGTGAATTGAGTGTAGTGGTGCTTATCTCCATGGATAAAATTGCTTCCAAGCAAAGTTATGATCTGTCAAAGTTTTCAGTCAAAATCGGTCGTCATATGCAACGACCTAATAATCAAGAAATAGGGACTTTAAGACGCACTAAAATACAGGCAGTGCCCTTTGCCTTTGGACAAAAAAGCAAGAAATCTTGCTTCTCCGCAGGTTTTTGATAGCGTGATTTGAAAAAAGAATTGGACATTTGGGATCGATTGATAATTCGCCGAAGAGGAAAACGCTCAGTAAATTTTAGAAATGTTGATTGCATGACGTATATCCTGACCCGCCCGACTGACCCCCTCTTTCGTGGGTGATATTTAATAAAATCTAAAGGTCACATTCTAAATATCGCTCATCGAGTCAACGCTTTAACCATTTACTGTTCGTTCTTAACTTCATAGGGTAGACAGTCAGTATTGTAGTCATCTTCAAATATTATTCAAAACCTCGTACATACACCTATGATGCCAACAAAAATTGTTGCCCACTAAGGAATTTAGAATAATTGCAGGACTCAATTAACCATCAGCAGCACAACAAAATGAGATGACGTTTGCACCATGCGCAGACGTGATGAGCTCGTGTCCTTTGATGAACAGTGTTGTCGAGGAGGTGTTTGCGATGAACCCAAGCATCAATCACCATAATGCTCGACCTTCAAGACATTCGCGTGATCCCTCTGACAGGAACCACAGAAGAGGGGAGCGAAAACTGAGGTCGTGATGGGCTACACGCAGATCACTTGTATCACTTGTCGTACCGTTTGCTTTCGATTTGCTGGAACGGGCGCCAGCAGCGTCTCCACTCATCCCTGTCGCGTGCCAGAGTGCTCCAATGGATCCTCCTCGCTCGAGGGACACGAAGAGCGTCATAGCATTCCTGAAGGGCTTTCACGAAGAATTCTCTTGACAATCTGCAGAATCCCGTCGGTGACGGTTTTCGTCCGGGGGGTATCTGCGAAGTGCATCACGTGACTGGCCCACCTAATTTTCGACAACTTGGCCCACGCGACAGCGTCTCTGATCTTCGAACGTCGGTGAAGCTCGGAACTCCGGAGGCCTTCACTCACTTGCGTGAGTCGTGTCACTCCGAGCATCGTCCTCTCGATTCCACGCTGCGCGACGCTGATGGCGTGTTCGTCCTGCTTTCGTATAGCCCAGGTCCCTGAGGCGTATGTTAGGGCAGGAAGAACAGTGGAGTCGAATAGATGGGCACGAAGTCGGACGTTCTTCGTCTTCTTCGCGACTTCTTCGACGCTCTTGAAAGCTCCCCAAGCCGCTCGTTTCCTCCTGCTCGGCTCTGGCGCTAGGTCGTTGGCCATATTGACTTCGCAACCCAGATACACGTAGCTGGAGCATTCGGAGATGTTCGTTCCGTTGAGCGAGAATGGGGCGTCAGAAACTTGTCCGTTCCTCCTGAGCATCGCTTGATAAAAAATAGTAAAAAATAATAAATTAGAACAGTGGTCCGGAGGTGCTGCGCCAAGCTGCGAATAAAAAATAAAAAAGTAATAATAGTCAGTGTTATCCAAATCCGTCTTTATTATATCTATCTACAAGCAGATAGAAATGATAAAAGCAGATTTGGATAATAAAGCGGTTCTGAACTCCTAACGCGCCATACTATAATGACTAGGAACTTGGCTCAACTGGTCAGTGGCACCGATCCTCGCATGCAACTCGAATCGATTTTAGGTTCAGGCTTATTTCAACGGAACACTGATTCCCACAAGGTGACGAATGTGCGAACCATCCGCTTTGAAAGAATAATGCACGAATTCATGCTTTGGATGAACCCTTCAGCTCGTCCCACCTATCTTTTCATGAATTTATTCAAACAAGGCAAATATCTTTTTCTTCACGGGGCAAATACGCTGCAGACCCACATTCTATGTTCGATTGTCCATTCCTGTATTATCTGCCCTGAATGAGGCCACCAACGCTCCCGTTCGCCCCTGTCGCGTGCCAGAGTGCTCCAACGTATCCCCATCACTCAAGGGATAGGAAGAGCGTAATAGCCTTTATTAGTAGAATACGCGGCAACTAGCACCTTTTGTTCACGTGTTCAAATACCCTTAAAGATTTGATGTGCGCGAGCCAAGGCCTTTTCCCTCATCTTCCTATAATGTTGCTTGAAGTCAAGAAAATTATCTTATCGAAAACCGCGAAAACCGAAAACTGTACTTTGAGAGGGTACATTGGTTTACAATGTATTCTCTTAAAGTACAGTTTTCTTAAAATTGAGAACCACTCACCCTCTCCGTCTAATTCAGCCGGCCCCGGATAAGGTTTATGACCTGTTGAAATTGAGGAATTTACGACTTACTCCTGAAAAAGCTGCGGATGGTCTCCTTTCTAGTCCTGACGACTTCACTGCTTTACAACGCTGAAGTCCTGGTTGCCACAGTCACTTAGAAGTTGCCGATCTCTAAAATCAAGACCAATTCCTACATTTGGGGGGCGCCAATCCTAAGCATCAATACCATCTTGACGGTTGCCCAGTCGAGGGGGTAGACGTAGTGGCAGATTTGGGTTTTATAGTTACAAAGAACCTTAATTTTGATAAGCACTGTGAAGTCATTGCAAATAAAGCAGTGGTGATGGTCTCCAGGCTGCTTAGGGCTTTGTCTACCAAAAGACCTGAGGTCCTTATCCAGGCCTATAAGTCCTACATAAGGCCACTCCTAGAGTACGGGTCGCCAGTTTTCTCACCGTATAAGCGCTCAGTTATCGAGAAGTTAGAAAAGGTTCAGCATAGTTTTACAAGAAAGTTAATGATCCGAATGCTTGGTGTCCTGTACGATCAAATTCCCTCAAGCACTGAACGAAATGCAACTCTCGCGTTACAAATACTATCAACAAGAAGGAAGGCCAATGACTTGTTGCTGTTATTCAAGATTTTCTTCGATAAGTCTGGAGTCAAACTGGAGGACTTGTTCTCAGTGAGAAGTTCTTCTACCAGGGGGGGGGGGGAGTCAGGAAGGTGCAGGTTAATACCGCAAGACACAACTGTCGCCGGTATTTCTTCGTCAATAGGACACTGCCTTTATTCGAAAGGCTCCTAAAAACTCTTCTTTTATCCTTAGCTACAACAACTTCAGGAGTCACGTGCTTTCTCCACCCGATTGATACCTTATGCCATTCTCGCTCTTGCGCAGGCTTCATTCTTCATTCTTCTTCTTTCTTTTCAATTACGCTGTCCTTCCTACTTTTTATGGCTGTTTACTGTTAGTTTGATTCTACTTAGCATAAATGTAAGCTTGTGTAATAAATATCATATCATATCATAGTCCACCTTATTCCTTTGCTCCCCCTTTACTGGTCAGCCCTTGCTCTTTTGTACCGTTCGCACCTTGGACGACATCTACGGCACTTCTGAATTCCGACGCACGGCACCTGATCCCCATCCATACCCTGACGCGTTGATCCCTGAATGTATCGCAAACTTGGGTGAGCCGCTGCCGAGGTTATAAATTCGCCAGCGGTCGCCCATGCTTAAGCTCAAAGAAATACCGGCCGGCATACGCCGCCCTGACGAAGGCCTCACTCGGATTTGGTGCCCGTGACTGACAGCGTGACCTACGGATTAGCTGAGTAATATATGGTAAGATTATTCATTTGGCTCTACATATTCTGCGTTTACATCTGTAATGTTTCTATCTAAGGCATGGCTTGGTAATAAATAGTAATGCATGGTGTATCCCGAAGTGAATGACCTCGTTGGTGAGCTTTCCTAGCTTCTCAAACAAGATTGTGCTCACAACCCTGCAGTACAATGAGACGACGCACACTACCCTGTGTAATGGATTGTCGTCACGAAATTCTTACCTTGGATGGCTATTCGAGGCCGTCATTGATGCGTCAGGTTCGCCCACGCTCGGCGTTGAAACCATTATCAGGGTTGAATTTTTTGAATTTTTCGGCCCTAAAGGGTGTTCTTTCAAAATGCGCCAGACAGCGAAGGCGATAACGACCCGTCCAAACCTGCCTCAATTACATTTTCTCTGAATGGATGGGTGTGGTCAACTGTGAGGTTTGAAAGGATTCATGTGCTAAAATAGAACTCTCAAGGAAGTGATTCAAGTCAGTTTCTTTGAGCCTTAATTGTTTCGTATCAAGGTTTTAAGCTATTATTACACATGTAACGATGTTTTGTTACGATCAAAACTCTAGCGCGAGGCGGGACTTGAACACTCATCACCTGCTAACCAGGAAGGAATGCTTTGCGTTACAGTTGGTGGCCCATCTAAAGGAAGAACGGTAAGAGTTGTTGTTGAAATTTTAACAATCAAAGGCAACAGGAACAAAGCTAAGACATCTCTGCTTTTCCAATTTTTGGAAAATATTTGTCACTACATATTTAAGCACAATACCAAAAGCAAATGGGCGCGTGCAGCGCAGGCGGAGGACGTGCTCGTCACCCTAAACATGGTTCTTCGTTCGGATTTCCCGCCCAGGCCAACCAAGCCTTCCATCCCTTCAGGGTTGCTGAATTGGTACCAGACTTGTCAGCGAATGATAAAGCGCTGAGTTGCTCATCGGCTGGCCATCGCAAGTCATTCTAGGGTCAAATGCGCATTAAAACCGCCTCCACGAGGAGTAAAATGCACGGCGCATTCCAAAAAGAGATTAGTAACGCCGTCCTTTATCCTTCTACTTTTCCCAGAATCACAATACTTTGAGGACGATATTGTCGCACGATTATTAGTTGAACTATGAGTTGAGACGCGTCGCAGCGCAGCCAAAGAAGTTGCCGACTGTCAACAGCACCCGATTCCATGTTTTTGGTTCGGCTCTCCGCCCAAGCCAACCAAACCTTCCACCCCTTAGGAGCAGCGATGAATTTCTACCACACTCGTCTGGGAAGGGTAAAACACTGGGTTATTCATCGGCTAACCACCGCATTTCGTTGTATAGTCCAATCACGCAGTCTAATTGGCTCCACGAAATCCAGTAGAAGTTGAATGCATGGCGCATCCCAAAAAAGATTGATTAACTCCGCCCCTTATCCTTAGTCCATTAGAAGCTTAAGTCGAGCAGGTCGTTTACCAAAACATCATTCATTGGGGTGCTAGAAGAGTCGTCTAACGAATGCGTGCTATATTGAATAACGTCTACTCTCCCCTTCGCTCACCAGCATTCCTGGTGTTTCAATTTTCCCTCTTTGGAAGTTTTTGCGGAATTCGTTGAATGCTATAATAGGACAAGGATAAGGGCAAAATCCATTCGGCGAAAGTGCAAAGTGATGAGAGGAAATGGAACTTGCTGCTGCTGATGCTTACGAGACTTTTCGCAGCTTTGCTTCGAGTCTAGGGGCCGGATTCATCAACAACTTACAGTTTTAACGAAGAAATTGCAGCCGAAATTCCTGAAAAAAAAACGCGAATTAACGCGACTTATCAACAGGCGATATGGTGAAATGTTGGCGTTTTTAAGAATTTCGGCTGTAATTTCTCCGTTTAACCTCTGTAAGTCGTTGATGAATCTGGTCCCAGAAGGAATTTCATTTCCTTCACATTATAGATATCGTCACTACACGTTGTCGGAAACTAGAAAAAATGGAAACAAAAACAAACAAAAGACGGAAACAGCTCTAGTAAGTGATGGTTGAACTTATTCCGTCCAAATATTCGAATATTTATCTCAGAAAAGCTTTCTGTAGCTCCGATCATCAAGGATTAGAGATGATGCCGTTTCGACTGAGTCGTCGAAAACTAGGTGGACCACAAATTAAAAAGCGTCGTTGACACGGGACGTGAAAGCAACGCAACACTAGGGCGCCAAGCAACGATGCTTGTTTGTAAAAATCCTTAACGAGGGGATGCAGGTCGCGCCCCTCCAGCGATGAGCATCCACGGGGCTACTCTGCCACGCGACATTGACGAAAGCAAACGCTGTCGTACAGTCTTCCGAGGAATCACTGCAACGCTGAAGGACCCACTGAACCACTCTGACATGTGACAGAGACGAATGCACACGTTGCTAGCCGACGAAGAACGGGACAATATGTGATGCAGGTGAAACTATTCCGCTTCACCAAATTTTTTCTGAACCAAAGTGATGCGCGTGGTCATTCTGATGCTGTCATAATGGAGAGTTCTGAAATTTTCTGTAAATGTCGTCGCAACCGTGGGTAACGTAGGGTTCCGGGAGCAGTGACATGTAGGCCCGAATCGTGATGGTTCAAATCGCTGCAAACTGGCGATAGGGATAAAGGATATAAGATAAAGAACAAAGGATAAAGGTCTGTGTTGATCGATCCCTTTTTGGGATGCCTACCTATTCTACTTCGACAAACCATGAGAGCCTGTGAATTTCGACGGCGATGGTAGAGGTGGCTGGAGCCTCTCCAGATCAGATTCTGCCGTTTTGGAGGTTGTGAGCCTACTCCACGGGTAACAACTTCTCGTCCGTGAAAATTGTTGAATCCCACCCGCAACCTGAGGCCCGCAGCTTGAGCTGGCGGCATCGATGGAGCTGTTCGCGCTTCTTGTTCATCAGGAGCTGTACTTTATGGAATTTGTAGCGCTTGAGTCCACGTTTCTTTCTGGCCATCCGATACACTGATATGGTATACCGATATAAGGGGCAATTTTTCTCAGGCAACCCTCGAATTTAGGATTTTTCCCTTCTCGATAATTTTCAGGATCTGCGGCGTATTGACAGTGCGATTTTTCCCTTGCCCTAGACGGTCACCTTCATGAGACCAAGCTCCATACATTGACGAGTTTCTACGGAAACAGTCGACCGAGCTGGCTAATGATGTCGCATTCGTGCTTTCCTTGACGATGAAGCTCCAGAATCGCAGTGCGATGATTTGACATCTTGAGAAAAACCGAAATTGGGACAAGAACTAGAGCTTAAAGCTTATAACACGTACAGAAAGATACGCCCAAAAAATTCCACTGTTGCCGCCACGCTGCAGATCGCTACATTCGCTTGGGAGAACGTCAAATCTTCATCACGATATTTTGGAACACCCTGTAATATTTCAAACTTTTGAAGGCTATAAAGGCAAGAATAGAAACTCCTCCAACACTTCATCCCAAGGGGAAAAATGATGTCACGATTCATCGCAGCCACAGGCTTTCAACATTCGGAGATTTAGTGCTTGCAGTTTTTGCTGTTTGCATTCCAAATCGGGCGGCGAAAATCAAAGCCCGTCAGAGTTACAGTCTTAGTAAATGGCAACCGAAAACGAAAAAAAAAACATCCGGAAAACAGCTGAAGCGAATGGCAATCTGAGGATTTCGAAGGGTTAGAACGAGGGATTGGAAAAGTCTGTAGCGGGTTGAATCATCTCTTGCTGCGCACAACTGCAACTACTGATTCGGCTACGAGCCAGGAAACCATCTCTATGCCGTCGGGCAGTAGCACTTTTTTACCGGAGAAGCAGAAGCAATGACTCCAAGGAAGTGGATTTAAATGGTTTCTTGCCCAACCATTTAAATCCACTTCCTTCAAATTATATCATTTTAACGTCGAATTGGACACTTTTCAAGAAAATGGACATTCTTCTAAACCAGCTATAAGACTTTGAAATCAAAGCGAACTCTCTCAAATCGAGGTGACTTTCAGATAGGCTAAAGTACAGACTCAATAAGATGGTTAGAACAATTTTTTGTTCAAGGAAAATTTGTGTGTAATAATTTTAATTTTTTAGAAAAAATCTAATCAACAAAAATTTGGTTTGAAGCGCAGCAGAGAATCAAGCACTTAGCGGCATAGCGTATTAAAGGTCAGATTTCGCCACGCACTCAAAAAGTTCGCTGCAACTTTTATTTGATTGATAGTGTAAATACCGCTTACATGAACCATCTAAGTGAGGATATATGTTTTTTACAGTTGTCTTAGTTCCATCGTTAATAATTGTCAAACTTCATGCAAACAAAAATTCTGCTATTAATTGAATAAAAATAGCGACGTCTTGGACGAGGGCGTGAAGCAATGTCTTTTTTCTCACAAAAAAAGGCCGACTTTCTACTTCTTAAAGAAAGCTTTAAACAATTATTTTTCCTCTGAAATTTTTTTTAAATTTCAAACAATGTGTCCACCTATTGTATAGATCAAGTAAAGCTTTAAAGAATAACATTTTCCTTGAACAAAAGAAATATTCTAGCATTTTTTGGAAGGTTTCTAGCCTAATTTGGAAGAAGCTCGTTTTAATTTAAAAAAGTCTGTCTTGATTTAGGGGACTAGTCTAGCCCAGAAGAGTGTCCAATTTCATTTGAAAAGTGTCCAATTCGACGTGAGAAAGGTGTATTTGGTAAGTGCATGGCGCAAACGCGTTGTTCTGGTACAAATAAAAGAAAAATAGGAAAGAAAGGAAAGAAATGAAAGAAATGAAGACAATTCCTACCGAAGAAAGAAAGTTGAGCTGAGCGAGATGAGTGGCAAGGTAATTCGAAACCACTTCTGATCGACGTTCTCCTAAGGATAGAATAACCTCCACGCGACAATCTGCAACGAGAAGCAGGATACCCCTGGGATGGCGGGGAACCACCACAACATTTCAGATTCTGGAGACAGCGAAAAAATCGAGATAAGAACGTAGTAGACAGGAAAGCTAACTGAACAACACTATGAGCATGGGGTAGTTGAGCTTTGAGGAAGGGGAGAGAAATGGAATCAAACCGTCAGGAAACTTTTCTTTCAAAGTTTTTTTTTGTTGAAAAAGAAGCTATTTGGATAATGAGAAGAAAAGAACCCATAGACAGAAACTGAGTAGTTCCTAGGAACCGACGGAAGAAGACATTTCACTCGAAAGAAAGGTTTCACGACACAAAACGACGTTTCAAAGCCACTATCGCCAGCGAGAACTTCGCAATGCCCTTTACCCTTTTTCGAGGCGATTAAAGCAAATTGAATTCAGTGATAGATTTCCTTTGAGATCCAAGTGCAACATCGACGACGACGAGAACTGCCGGCCACAGAATTTCAATTCGCCCCAAGCCAGGCTACTGTAGCGTGAAGGGCAGTTGGATGAGAATGTGTAGTCAACCCAAAAGTCTTGACCACTTCAACAGATTGTGGATAGCTAGAAAATTTTGCTTACAACTATGGTTTAGCAAAGGTTTCCGAGCATAGTAGAGCACATGTTTCAGCATCATGAAGGATAAAAAGGATAAAGGACGGCGTTACTCAATCCCTTTTGTGATGCGCCGCGCATTCTACTTCTACGGGATGTCGTGGAGGCGGTCTGAATGCGTATTTGGCCATACAATGACTTGCGGTGGCCAACCGATGAACAACTTAGCGCTTTATCCTTCCCAGACAAGTCTGGTACCAATTCACCAACCCCGGGGGGGGGGGGGGGGATAAAAGGCTTGGTTGGCCTGAGAGAGAAATTCGGACCAGGTTCCTCCGACTGCACCACACACGCCCTTTCAGCCTCATGTATGAGACAAACAGGCAGACTTTGCCCTTAACGTAGATGGCCCTGTAGGTTAAAGTTCTTCGTAGTCACCAATACAACAACACTTCAGTCCGTTTCGTTGTTTCCGCTCGTATCTTCTACTTAAGATGCGAACCATTTTCACGACAAATTGGACGTTTCTAAACAAACTTAATGCTTCTAAAATCAAACCGAACATAAAAATCCAAATCCCTATTTCAAATCAAAACGAGTTTCTCACAGGTTAAACTACAAACACTCGAAGATAGTTCGGATAATTTTTGTTCAAGGAAAATTTGGTATAACTTTCTATGAAATTTTTAGTTCAGTCGCCGAATGGATGTAATAATTTTATAAAAATTTTAACTTTTGAGGAAAAATAATGGACTAAATTTTGTTTTGAAGCGCAACAAATCAGAAATTATTCAATGCATTAAAATACGAGATCAAGCATTGCACTCGATTAGCTTTCTGCGATTTTTATTCGATTGATATTGTCAATGCAAGAATCAAAGTGAGGATATGTCTGTTCTCAACAACCGTTTTTGTTGAACAGTTCACAGCTGCGAAACTCCAGACAAACAGAACTTTTGCTTTCAATCGAATAAAAACCGAGACGTGCTGGACGAGAGCATGGCGCAGTATCTTCTTAGGACACAAAAAAATGGCAGCTTCTCTGCACTTCGAAACAAGCTTTAAACCAATATTTTTCTCAAAAATAAAAATTTTATAAAGTTTCGTACAATGTATTCACTTATGAGCAGGTGAATCTACATCTAATATCTACAAAGAAGGTGATACTAAAACTTCCCTTGAAAAAAAATTATCCTATACTTTTTTGGAGAGTCTCTCATTTAATGTGAAAGGAGCTCGCTTTGACCCAGAAGACGTTCACTTTGATTTCCGAATAATCGAGTTTGTTTAGAAGAGTTCCAATATAAGGTGAAAAAGGTATATGCAACGTATATGGCATTCTTGGCCAGGTAGGGCAACAACCGCCAACGGCTTGTTGAGGTATACGCCATGCCTTTATCTTTGACATGTTTTGGTAGACACATTTTGAGTGGGCAATTGAAATAACTATAACAGGCAATAGCCAGCTAGATATTGAAAGAGGTGAATGCGACACATTCTTCCCACTACGCTATGTGGTATCAGAAGCACCTTGATCAAGAGAAACAGATACATTCTGGATAGCTTCAACAAGCATGTATAAAAAACCCAGCGCATATTATTATTATTATTATTATTATTATTATTATTATTATTATTATTTATTACATGGCTATAAGCCATGTGAAGAACAATGCAGTAAGAACTGTATAAAACGAAACCAAGGATAAAATTGGTTAAAGTTCTAGACAAAAATAGTAGAAATGAAAAAAGATACAATAAAAGACATTCCGATATAACTGTAGGACAAAAAGGAAAATAAACCTAGGGGAGCTCTGCC
This sequence comes from Heligmosomoides polygyrus bakeri, assembly GCA_947359475.1. Lineage (NCBI taxonomy): Eukaryota > Metazoa > Nematoda > Chromadorea > Rhabditida > Heligmosomidae > Heligmosomoides > Heligmosomoides polygyrus. The sequence continues at coordinate 18,652,574 of OX375866.1, read as the reverse complement.
CCAAGATCTCGTCATGTCCTAGAATTTTTTATGAATCGAATTACATTCTCAAAAAACAGTTTCAACTTGTATGGTATAGTGGCCTCTTCGTCAAGTTTCATATAATCCGAACCTGCTCGATTAACCAAAAATTAGACAGGATTGAAGATTTTGTGGTATTTAGTTTAATGAAAGTTTTGTAAGATTAAATGGAATGATTCAATTCGATCCTTAGATCAAGCCAACATGTTCGCCCATTGCACAATGTTGAAGACATACGATTTCATCCACATGCAGTCAATCGATTCTGATTAGACAAAAACTTCAGCAGGCTTCAAAGTCAGACCTCATCATCGTGCTGCCGGGCCGGGGTTTGGTACTGTTTCTGGCACCCAACCCTCTTCAGAAGCACATCTTTTCGCTTAACTTTGATATTTCTACTGATGTAACTATTCCTGCTGGCTAGACTGCAGAAATGTCGTAGCCGTGCTTGCCTTTTCGTTTGTTCGAAACACAACCGGCTAGCGCTCATCGCGGCGACGTCGGTATTCATAGGATGACCAGGGTATGCATAATTACACCGTATTACAACTGACGTTCCGTCTATAGCCTGTGACAGGCGATCCGTAATTTCGTCTTCAAAAACATCGAAATTCGACATTGAGCAAAAAATTAGAAAATGTCCTTAATCTGAAAGAATTTTTCATCAAACCTCTTTTTAAACCACTGGTTTTAAACCACCAGTGGAATACCTGGCCTCAGACATGCTTTTTGAGAATGCGTTTTTTGGTTAACCATCCTATTAAGGTGGTCAAAAAGTAATGAAAAATATATTTGCGCTAAACGCTCACCTAAGCCTAATATCTACTGAAAGTATGTTTACTTATTTATTTATTTAGTAATGACGTAAACCGAAGCCCCAACTATAAATGTCAGGGTAAAATACGAGCGAACACAACCAATGAGAAATTTAGCTGAGTGCACTCACTGGACATGTAAGAGTAGCTCCTTGAAACCATGAAAAAGATAAGGTATAAGGCGTCCTGATTCGTACTCAAAATGCCGTTGAACTCTCTTAAATTTCCCTAGGTGAAGAAGTCTGCTCGGACTCGTGGTTTAGCTACCGGAACATGAAGTGTGAATTTTCTTCTCACGTTCCTTTACAGTGCAGAGCCAAAGAAATTTGAGTGGCCTACAGAAACCCTACCTCTGAGTATTTGAAACATCATGAGGATGACAGATCCTTTCCCTTTTCACTGGAAAGGTTTGGTAAACCTAATATTTCAGCTCTCTCAGCACCATTTGGTGACTAGGAGTATTAGTTACCCCCTCAACATAAGCTTACCAGTGAAACTGTTCTAAGCATTCTTCAAAAGAGGAATGTATTGAACAATATTGTTCCACACTCTATCATGTTACACACTCACATAGTCCTTACATGCCCACAGAAGGGTATGCGAATCTCTGCACTTCATTGTTCCTCTTTCAAAAGGATGTAGATGCGGTAGTTAGCTTACTGACCAATGTTTTGTGCTGTAAATCAAAGCTCAATGTGAATCAAAAAGTTTGCGAAGCTTCTAGACGACAGTAGTATAATTTCAGGGCGCGTGTAGCGCATTCGGAGGAGGTGCCGGCTGTCGCGTACGCCTGATACCAGATCCCTGGTTCGGATTTCCCGTCCATGCCAACCAGCCTTCCATCCCTTCGGGGTCGGTGAATTGGTCCCAGACTTGGAAGGAGCGCTGACTTGTTTATCGGCTGGCCAGCGCAAGTCGCTGTATGGCCAAGTGCGCATTCAAATTGCCTCCACGACATCCCGTAGAAGTATGTAGGGTGCGTGGCGCATCCCAAAAGGATTGCGTAACGTCGTTCTTTATCCTTATCCTATAATTGATTCGATCGCAATCTTACTATGTTGAGCTAAAAGGTATACTGAAGTATTCAAAATCTAACCTTTTGGAACGCCTTTCTGACGGACTAGTGACGGTTTCACTTGCGAGTTCAAAACTAGCATTGTAACTAAGGCAGCTTTTTGCTACAAATTTATTTATTTAATTATTTATTTAATTATTTATTTATTTATTTATTTACGTATTGCACTTGTTTGTGCGCTTGACAAAAAAGCGAACATAGCAAAGGGGAACGTTAGACGGGCTTAGGTGTTTCTCTATTTGATTTTTCTCCCTGGCGCGAAATCTAATGAATCCGAACGTTTGTTTTGTATGCAAAATTCTGCGCAAATTTTTGTCAAATTAACCGTGTGTCATTTTGGCTGAATAAATATTACAGTCTTAAATCACGAAGTGTAAAGGATAACTACTAAAAAAGTCTCACTTCAAGCGATTCAAGCTTGAAGAAGAATGGTATTTGGATCCTAGAAGACACATTGAGAGTTAGGCTACAGCCAACAAACATGAGAAAAGTGGAGACGCCAACGTTCACATTGAGGTAGAATACGACCGAATAGCTAAGCGCGTACCCTCCCAGCTCAGACTGCGACTGGTTGGACTCGTCGTTGAACATCCATATAAATGTGCGACCATTCGCCATCGCATACGAAGAAGAAGCACGAGCTTCGTTCGACCATAAGAAGCCACAACCGGCTTCGAAATGCATAAAATCCCATGTGACTACGTGACTGAAGAACGAGGCGAATAAGCACGAAAGGACTACTAATTCTGACTGAATGCCTCAGTAGGCTTCTCCATTCTATAGTGATCCTTAAAGGAAAGGTTTTTCTAACGGTGAAGCCGTCGACAAAGTGCAGAATCCGAGCTCTAATGAGAAACGCGCTGACGGGCTTGACACATGGAACGATTATCCAGACGAATTTCTCTGCTAATAGGAATTCTAGCCGCTGACACAGTTCCACGAACGAGAAAGAGGAGGAGGGTTACTTTGAACGGAGAAAACACAGAACTTCATGCGAAGTGAATCGATGAGGTGGGAAGTAGAGGTTCCTTGAAAACCTTCGCATAGTCACTAATTAGCAACTCAGACATTCAGATGCGCTACCAGCTCACTTGTAGAAGACGATAAAGAATAAATTGATGACGTTAGTCAATCTCTTTTGGGATGCGCCACGCACGTTACCCAAGGGAGTGTCGTGAAACCAATGTTAATGTATAAATGGCCTAACGCTCTAGCTGTTTTAGCCGCAGTTCTAGCTGCTATGGGACTTCTTACGATAAAGTCTTCCGCCGCTGGCCAACGTGGAACGCGACAATAGGAGATACAGCTGGAACTAATTTGCACCATCAGACTTCTACACTAAAGTAATGCGCATGGTGCTATTAGGCGTTAATCAATTCCTTTTGGGATGGACCACGCATTTTATTAAACTTCTATGGAATGTTGTGAAGAAATTTGAGCGCGTGTTTGGCCTATGCAATGATTTGCTATAGTGAACCGATGAACAAGTCTGTGCTTTATCCCTTCCAGTCAATTTTGACACCAAATCATCGATCCGGAGGCATGGAATGATTCAAAGGCCAAGGCGGGATCCGAACCAAGGACCTAGATTTGCGTACACAGGATAACCGAAGCCTCCTTCGACTGCGCTACCGCGCTCACTACAGAAGAATCTACAAGCAGAAGTCGTAGGTAGCTATAGATGATATCTGAATTTGCAAATGTTTTAACGAATTAGCGAATATTTTAACAAGATATCCGGATTTATCCCAATGGGGAGAGGGCAGTTCGCCCTCTCTCTCTTCACGCCACGACGGCAGAATTGTAAATACTATGAGGATAAGGATAAAGGACGGCGTTACTCGATCCATTTTGGGATGCGCCACGCATTCTACTTTTACGGGATGTCGTGGAGGCGATTTGAATGCGTATTTGGTCATACAATGACTTGCGGTGGCCAGCCGATGAACAAGTCAGCGCTCTATCCTTCCCAGACAAGTCTGGTACCAATTCACCGAACCCGGAGGGATGGAAGGCTTGCTTGGCCTGGGCGGGAAATCCGAATCAGGAACCTGGTATCGGGTGCACGTGACAGCCGGCGCCTTCTCCGACTGCGCTACACGCGATAGAGTTTTACCATAACGACACACTAAACCATCTCACGGTATCACTTTCCTTAAAACTTTTTGGCCAGGGCAAACCACACTATCCGTGTTTCTTGCGCTTTTCTAGTGATACCACCCTCCGACTAAGATAGAGCTTGACACCTTAAGGTTTCTGCTCACATTAACTACGGAGAAAAACCTGCAGTAGGCTACTGCAAGGGATGCGCCACGCGTTTTACGTTCCAGAGCACTATTTATTTATTTATTTATTTATTTATTTATTTATTTGTTTATTTATTGAACATGTTTGTACAAAAAAACAATCAAATGAGAACGTACCATGGAACTTGCTCAAGTGTACTCGATTTCATCTTTCCCTCTGATGCTTACAGAATCCTAACACTGCAGCAAAAACAAACTCGCACTGGCAAATATAAAATATGACAGGTATGTAATATAATATAAAATACAAAAATAATAAATAGTATGCCTTTTCTGACGTTCCTAAAGTTTCAAAAGACTTAATCTCATAGTATAGCCAGCTGATACATACATACTGTACCGTGATGTAACCAGTTTTGCTCGTGAAGTAGTCCAGTCAGAGGAAGTGCCGACAGCATGTGACCCCAAATCGAGATTCTTGGTTCGGGAACTTTCCAGACGTACCAAATCTTCCATCCATCCAGGATCGCTTAATTGGTACTCAAGTTGTCTGGGAATGACCTTCTAGTCGGCGAAAATCACTGAACGCCGAGAACTTAGTGTTTCTTTCATTACACTACGATAAAGTTGGCGTCAATCCAAAGACCACGGAGAGCTGAAGGGTCTCCTGGATGCGGAGTGGAACTCGAGTGATATTTTGTAACTGGACAAGTTGAACACAATGTGCATAAAACAAAAATTCGTTTGCAGACGGTGGCAAAATTCCACTTTATTTCCTTATTATATAATTACGTTTTCTATTTCTTTGTCGGAGGAGGTGCCGGCTGTGGCGTGCACCTGATACCAGATTCCTGGTTCAGACATCCCGCCCAGGCCAACCAAGCCTTCAACTCTCCGGGGTCGCGAATTGGTACCATACTTGCCTGGGATGGATAAAAAACTAACTTATCCATCGGCTGGCCACACCAATTCGTTGTATGGTCAAATACGCATTCAAATCGCCTCCACGACGTCCCGTAGAAGAAGAATGCGTGGCGCATCCCAAGAGGGATTGAGTAACGCCGTGCTTTATTCTTTATAACCAGTCTAGATCGTGAAGTAGTCCAGTCGGAGGTCGTGCTGGCAAAATACAAACACTCTACAACATCCTACTGGTTCATACCACAAGAAGATTTACTAACGCCGACCCTCGTTCTATCCTATTTCCCGCCTCTACTAGTGTTTTCGGATTCCTTTCGACGATTTGAGACCGCGGCCCTTCTTCGCCTCTTCTCCATAAAAAGCAGGTTTGAAATCTTGAGTAGAATTATTGGTAGCTCGTAGATTCAGCCAAAAGGAAAGAGGATTAAAGAGACTTCTCTTTCAGTGATTGACGACGTTTTCATTTCCGTTTGCTTTTTTCTCGGGATGAACTTTCGGAGAAAACCCAATAAAAGACTTCTAAGGACCTTACGCCATTCCGACGAATCGAATCATTTTCCAGCGAGCGCTGCGGCTTTTCAAGTCTGAAAATCAGGGACAAATATCGCTGTTCAGGCTACAATAAGGGATTAGCCAAAAATGAGCTTAAAGTAGCTGGCAGCGGTGTTGAGCTTTCGGTGTGCAAAACGCAGCCGCTAATGACAGTTCTTAAGTACGGTTGCTAAAGGTGCAGATTCTCAGGGTCGTGGCCAAATAAATGGCCACCAGTCCATGACAGCCGCCTAGGCGAAGGTCGGTGAGGAATCATTCGTCATCTGAATGCTGGCTGGCTGGCTGGCATTGTAGCCGCAAGGTTGTCGAAGTCTGAATAGATGGGAGAACCGCTGGGTGGTCGTGGACAAGGCTAAGGCTCTCACAACGTAGGTCGAACAAAATTTGATTTCAACACTGATCAGCAGCTTCAGAACAACTACATAATAACAGGACTCGTCGGTTGTTTTGAATCTGGAGTTAGCAGATAGAAGCAACTCTGCTGTTCGCCAGCCCAGAAGAGCCGACAATCGTTTGGGAGGCAGGCAGTATGAATCACCACGTGCAGGACAAACCGTAAGGCATTCCTAAGGTGGCATACTAACTACTGATGGGCTGCGCTGGTGGCCAGGCAAACCAGCGAGTCCTATAATGACTCCACTAAGGCTGAAAAAGCTCCTTGTCGCTTTGACTGCTTCGATAGCGAGCTAGGAACTTGCCATTAGTGAAGGGCGAAGGATAAATGCTAAAGGACTGCGGTAATCAAATGCGCCGCGCCTTCTTTTTTTTTCGGGATATCGTTAATGTCATTTGAATGCCTATTTGGCCTTTACAATGACTTGCAGAAGCCAGTAGATGAACAAGTTTGTGCTCTACAATACCGGCCTTATCTTTTGGTCTTTGGGCGGAAAAAGCGAAAAAAACCGCCTTTTCCGCCGCTTTTCTGTAGCGCTCTTCAGATTGAGCGCATTGCAAATTGAATGACATATTCGTGATCAGCACCGAGCTCTCTTCCCGATGAGCTGAAAATCGCATAGCGAGCGTCTGAAATGAAGTTCAGTGACCTAATTTCTGCCCGGCGCGGCTGACCCCTGTGCTCGCGGGAGATAATTACACCCACAGCTCCCAAGTGGCTAATGAAGGAAGAGATTCGGCCCTTTAAAGCCTAGTTTCTGCATTATATACATAGTCACACATAGTTCTCTGGATTCCCTAGTATTTCACGATTACAATGATCTACTTCCTTAAAGGATCCGACAATTTGAGTGTTGTTATTTTCAGAATATGCCTCGCTTTGGAGGACTCTAATTTCGTCATATCAAGATTGTATGTGCTTATACTCGTTTGTCACGTTGGAGGTGAGAGTGAAAATCAAGCTGCGAAGTTGGAACCTTCAAGGTTGAAATCGTTAGCGATTGTACGCTGCCAAAGTTGCCCATATGACACTTCTTCGTAGTTAGCCGCACACTTTTCGTATCATTAAAGTGGGCACAAAATGGTTTCTTTGAAGACAGGAACGTAGATATCTGGAGGCCTATGAAAACACCTTATAGTCTTCTACAGGTGGGATTTCGACTGGCCCGGAGGACATTTTGGTCACCCAGTTACAGAGCAAACTCACCTCAAATGATAACTGAGTGTCACTTTAAAAAATGTCCAAAAACTGAAAAATTGTCTACGAGGCCATTCCCTAGTTAATTCTGACTCGAAGGATAGTTCGATTTCAAATTTACGTTCATTTGTACCGGTTTTTCACGAGTCAAATGTACCATAGCCCTGCTCGGGACCCAGATTAGTTCCGGAGCCAGTCCACTCTCCTGCCTCTGTGACCCCCGCGCCATCTGAGAGCGCCGTAAATCGCCTAACTACAGTTTTCACACTTCCGGTGCCGCGGCGCCATATTGATCCTTCCAAACGAGGGTGGAGTAGAATAGTACACCAAACAAGGTTTGGACAACTACGACCTCTCCCTTATACTTATACGCTTGGTTTTTCATTTCGCATTTACGCTTTAACAATGTTTAGATGCGTGGCGCATCCCAGAAAGACTGCTCGAACTCGCTTCACTTTCACAACGCCCAGTCTACAAGCTGTCCCTCTCCCTCGATTGAAAGATTCGATTCTGTATGCATTGTACACGGCGCACTCCAAAGGCCAGCTGGACAGCCTTAAAGCAACTCCTGAGTAAGGCGGTAGGAAACTTCTGGTAGAACTCCCCAAATGCTCAGTCCACAAGCTGTCCCTCCCCCCTCGATTGAAAGGTTCGATTCTGTATGCATTGTTTACGGCGCACTCCAAAGGCTTTTCACAGATTTCAAAAACTCTCCGAGTTTATATGCCGGCAACTGCGTTTCATGACCATGCGTTTCGGTCATATGCGAAGAATTGACTTATCACGAAATAATTGTTGAGAACTAGAGGCAACGTCACAACATGAAATTGCTTTCCATAAAGCTTCTAACATTGATTAGTATTCGTTAAAAGGCCGAGCTTTGGTCCAGCTGTGTGGAGCTGGGAACCATTTGGTCTGCTCACCCTTGATTTGCATGGTTTCAGTGGGGAGTTTTGTCAGAAATTTGCAGCCGCCCTAGTCAGGAGTTGCTCTAGGGGTGTCCAGCTAGCCTTTGGAGTGCGCTGTGAACAATGCATATAGAATGGAACCTTTCAATCGAAGGGGAGATGCTCTAGGGCTGTCCAGCTGGCCTTTGGGTGCGCCGTGAACAATGCATACAGAATCGAACCTTTCAATCGAGGGGAAGTGACAGCTTGTAGACTGAGCGTTTGGGGAGTTTTGTCAGAAGTTTGCAGCCGCCCTAGTCAGGAGTTGCTCTAGGGCTGTCCAGCTAGCCTTGGGACTGCGCTGTGAACAACGCATATAGAATGGAACCTTTCAATCGAAGGGGAGATGCTCTAGGGCTGTCCAGCTGGCCTTTGGAGTGCGCCGTGAACAATGCATACAGAATCGAACCTTTCAATCGAGGGGGAGGGACAGCTTGTAGACTGAGCGGTTAGGGAGTTTTATCAGAAATATGCAGCCACCCTAGTCAGGAGTTGCTCCAAGGCTGTCCAGCTGGCCTTTGGAGTGCGCCGTAAACAATGCATACAGAATCGGACCTTTCAATCGAGGGGGAGGGGCAGCTTGTAGACTGAGCGGGTAGGGAGTTTTATCAGAAATATGCAGCCACCCTAGTCAGGAGTTGCTCCAAGGCTGTCCAGCTGGCCTTTGGAGTGCGCCGTAAACAATGCATACAGAATCGAATCTTTCAATCGAGGGAGAGGGACAGCTTGTAGACTGAGCGTTTGGGGAGTTTTCTCAGAAATTTGCAGCCGCCCTAGTCAGGAGTTGCTCCAAGGCTGTCCAGCGAGCCTTTGGAGTGCGCCGTAAACAATGCATACAGAATCGAACCTTTCAATCGAGGGGAGGGACAGCTTGTGGACTGAGCGTTTGGGGAGTTCTACCAGAGGTTTCCTGCCGCCTTACTCAGGAGTTGCTCCAAGGCTGTCCAGCGAGCCTTTGGAGTGCGCCGTAAACAATGCATACAGAATTGAACCTTTCAATCGAGGGGGAGGGACAGCTTGCAGACTGAGCAGTTAGGGAGTTTTATCAGAAATATGCAGCCACCCTAGTCAGGAGTTGCTCCAAGGCTGTCCAGCTGGCCTTTGGAGTGCGCCGTAAACAATGCATACAGAATCGAACCTTTCAATCGAGGGGGAGAGACAGCTTGTGGACTGAGCGTTTGGGGAGTTCTACCAGAAGTTTCCTACCGCCTTACTCAGGAGTTGCTTTAAGGCTGTCCAGCTGGCCTTTGGAGTGCGCCGTGTACAATGCATACAGAATCGAATCTTTCAATCGAGGGAGAGGGACAGCTTGTAGACTGGGCGTTGTGAAAGTGAAGCGAGTTCGAGCAGTCTTTCTGGGATGCGCCACGCATCTAAACATTGTTAAAGCGTAAATGCGAAATGAAAAACCAAGCGTATAAGTATAAGGGAGAGGTCGTAGTTGTCCAAACCTTGTTTGGTGTACTATTCTACTCCACCCTCGTTTGGAAGGATCAATATGGCGCCGCGGCACCGGAAGTGTGAAAACTGTAGTTAGGCGATTTACGGCGCTCTCAGATGGCGCGAGGGGTCACAGAGGCAGTAGAGTGGACTGGCTCCGGAACTAATCTGGGTCCCGAGCAGGGCTATGGTACATTTGACTCGTGAAAAACCGGTACAAATGAACGTAAATTTGAAATCGAACTATCCTTCGAGTCAGAATTAACTAGGGAATGGCCTCGTAGACAATTTTTCAGTTTTTGGACATTTTTTAAAGTGACACTCAGTTAGCATTTGAGGTGAGTTTGCTCTGTAACTGGGTGACCAAAATGTCCTCCGGGCCAGTCGAAGTCCCACCTGTAGAAGACTATAAGGTGTTTTCATAGGCCTCCAGATATCTACGTTCCTGTCTTCAAGGAAACCATTTTGTGCCCATTTTAATGATACGAAAAGTGTACGGCTAACTACGAAGAAGTGTCATATGGGCAACTTTGGCAGCGTACAATCGCTAACGATTTCAACCTTGAAGGTTCCAACTTCGCAGCTTGATTTTCACTCTCACCTCCAACGTGACAAACGAGTATAAGCACATACAATCTTGATATGACGAAATTAGAGTCCTCCAAAGCGGAGGCATTTTCTGAAAATAACAACACTTAAATTGTCGGATCCTTTAAGGAAGTAGATCATTGTAATCGTGAAATACTAGGGAATCCAGAGAACTATGTGTGATTATGTATATAATGCAGAAACTAGGCTTTAAAGGGCCGAATCTCTTCCTTCATTAGCCACTTGGGAGCTGTGGGTGTAATTATCTCCCGCGAGCACAGGGGTCAGCCGCGCCGGGCAGAAATTAGGTCACTGAACTTCATTTCAGACGCTCGCTATGCGATTTTCATCTCATCGGGAAGAGAGCTCGGTGCTGATCACGAATATGTCATTCAATTTGCAATGCGCTCAATTTGAAGAGCGCTACAGAAAAGCGGCGGAAAAGGCGGTTTTTTTTTCGCTTTTTCCGCCCAAAGACCAAAAGATAAGGCCGGTATTGTATCTTTCCCAGACAAGTCTTGCGTAAATTTACCAACCCGGAGGGAATGAAGACTTGCTTGGTGGGCCTGGACGGGACAGGATCGACTGCGATACCACGCATCCATGACAAGCATACTCAGCCATTTCATACATGTAACGAAATAAGAAGACTACGAGGCCCAAAGTAGAGCACTCCATTACGCAAAGCTGAAGAAGAAGACTTTGGACCTATGCTTACAACAAGCTCAAAGACACTCTAGTCGATGATACGTGAAAAAATAGCCCACTGGTTGTACATAACATTAAGACATGCGATGACTACATTTCTGTCGAAGTCTATATCAGCTGTTGGGCGCGAGTAGCGCAGTCGGAGGAGGTGCCGGCAGTCGCGTATACCCGGTGCCAGGTTTTTGGTTCGGTTTTCCCGCCCAGCCAATCTAGCCTTCCATTCCTTCGCTGTCTGAGAATTGGTCCCAGATTTTCTAGCCGACGTGACCATTGACTGGCCGCTACAAGTCATGGACTGAATGCGTGTTCAAGTCACCTCCACAACATACCGTAGAAATAGACTGCGTGGCAAATTCCATAAAAGATTGAGTGATTCCGTCCTTTATCCTATACAGCAGTTGTTACAGAGGTTATAAGCCATTAAATGGAGTTTAGTTGAGATCAAGAATTTCGCGTCAAGCATAACTTATAAGCCCAGATACATCTCACCATTTAGATTTCGTACATTGCTGGTTGAACAATTTCCATCCCTGTTTCTTGTAAAATATCACGTCGAAAAATTAAAAAATAACTATGGAAGATAGTGCGCATGCAAATTTTAATTTTTTTTACAGATATGGGAGAAACTAAATGATTGTATTCCACAATTCTTTTGATATATGAAGTTATCTCCTTTCATTTCTCAATGATATGCCACAGTTTTCTTGTAAAACGATTCCGACGAATGCACCCCCGAAATGGTTACCGTATATCGGTTAGCGATGGAGCGCAAAAACTGTGATAGAAAGCTGTCTGCGCCCTCCTAGCTTAGAGATCGCGCGTCGGCGTTCACGTTGACATTCGATCGATTTCTTGTGCGTCCGCGAGGGCCCTCCCGACAAGCAAATCATGGTGCAGTGGATAGTGGGCTCGCTTGATGCGAGGGAGGTTTCGGTTCCCCGCGTTGTGGCATACTTGCACTCCAGCTGACTACTCGGGATTTGAGGAGCTTCGACGTGCACGCAAGCGACAAAAGCGACAAGAGCGACTGGAGCGACTGGAGCGACAAAAGCGACGGTCATAGTGTGGTGTACGTAAATAATTGCGTACTCCACCGTCCGCGACGAATGTAGTGTGAAAAGCGTAATTATTTACGTACACCACACTACATCCGTCGCCCCAATCGCTGCAGTCGCTCTTGTCGCTCTTGTCGCTCTTGTCGCGATATATGAACAGGCCCTAAGTGATACGGTAACCATTCGAGGTGTGTTCGTCAGCATCGTGCTAGTCCATTTTCTGTGCACCGAAGGGTAAGCTGGATAACAAATTAGTTAAGAAGTCATCAAAAAGTACTTTTCGAATTTCTGTCACTCTAGTGACTATCATGGCTTTTGAAGCACAACCAGTTTGCAGATGTAGAAGCGACAACGATGCAGATACAATAATTAATTAATTTAATAACCCAAGTTTGAAAGGCGTGTAATGGTCTGCCTGCCGTGCATTTTTCTGCCGGCTCTACTTGCCATCTTCCAAAAGCTCATAAAACCCTCTATTTCCAGGTTCCTTCCAGAACGATGGGTGAACGTTCCGGATCCCGTACTCTACCCGACTTGTCCAGCGAAGCCTCCTCCAGCGGCAGTGAACGACTCTCAAGAAAGCGGAGAAACACCGCAGAATCTGACGTCGTCGAGGAGACAAAAAAGGATTTCTAATATGTCGTCGGTACTTATCCCAGAACGCGGTCGACTGCTGGTGACATTTTTTCACTCTTGTGATTATATGAGGGTATATATTTAAGCAGTGCTCATGTATAGTCGGGATATAGAAGCAACAAGGATGTCACCGATTCAAGCACTGTCTCGCTTAAGGTCCATATAAACTGCCGTTCTGGTGATGGCCTGCCAAGAATATTGCTCGAAAGTGGTACCAAACTACGCCATCTCCTTCAAGCCACACTATAACTCAGTTGGTTTATTTAGAAAAACGTTCCACTTTGTATTCCCTGCAGTAGTTTAGTGCAATTTTCTTTTCCGTTCCAATAATAAGTGTGTTCACGATCAATCTGTAGCTATAACAGAAAGAAGTAATACACTCTCTCAACGCCTATACGAAAAACGATTTTCATGAATCAATATGTTGATGATAGTGATGTTCTGAATCCATTCAATGTGCAATGACGAATAAATGAACCTAAATTCCGCAGCACCACTGTAGAAAGGGTGCATAACAAATAATTTAAGGAGGCTCCGCTGTGGCTTCATCAACTCCATAGTTGTAAGGACATGGCACATATGAAAAATCTACAGCTTCGCAGCAGCATCTGTGGTGGTGAATATGAGTCTGAATCGTGCGCTTTTCCCAGAAAACATGCTTCTGTTATTAAATGCCTACGTTCCCTGTAACGTAGCCGTAACCCATTGCTATGCATTTAGCTTGCTGGATTAGTTGTCCTTGACTCAACTGAGCATAAACGTAAGCCCTGTGGACAAAGTATTTCGGAACTTTGTCCACGATACGAGAGCACACATTGGGTCACTCTGGCACTTCAGTGGGACGACCAAAAGTGTTGCTCGCGTCGCTTAGGAGAACCTACAGTGAACGAGACAACAGATGTTGCTAAGTAACGGGTCTACATTTTCCTATCATCTTGTGAACCTTTCGATTCGGAGGCTCTTAAAATTCGGAGATTTACGCATAAATATAATACTTTAGAAAAGCTTTGGAACCTTAAAAAATCTCGCAGGATAGACCTGTGGTCCAAATCTACCCCTCTGATAAGTATTGCCTCCTGCTCATCATCATCCGAGGCCAAACAATCCCGTCGGTATAGGAGGCATGTAATATGTACAGCTCAACGTCTAGGAAGACTTTCGAATTTGATGAGCATATTGGCGCAGTAGGAAGAGGCGCACGTTTCGCACCATCAATCGATCGTCCTCGGTTTGATTTCGTGACCGAATCCACCATGATTCTCATTATTTCACGGTGGAGAAACCTTTGCAAAACTTTCCCTGTGAGAGGATATCATTGGCTTACCCAATGCCTCAATCAACTCCGAATGAATAGAGGAACGGCCTGCTCTCGAGAGGAACTCGATCCGGGAATCGATGTGTCATGCATGTGGAATCGGCGACGCTTAGAAACTGCTCCATAGTCGCTTGAGAAGGAGTCAAACAATTTGCACGCATAGATAAAACGCAATGAAACTGTTAGAAGAAGCTATAAATAGGATAAACGTCAAGGTAGACAGAAACGAGTGACGAATTTAGAATGCGCCATGCGCTCAACCTTGCCAAGGGTTCGAGCAGGGTAAACAAGTGCGTAGCTTGGTTTCTTCGGGTTTTTTAACAAAGATTTCATCTACCAGTTTAGCTCGCCCTTCCTAGGCATGACCACATCAACTGATCCTTCAAGGCATGTTGACGTGATTATGTCCTAACCCATTGATTTTTAAAAATTACGAACCGTGGAATTCGAAGTGATAATTGAGTAGCTAGAGAAATGCGACGACTTTTCTTTCAATAAAATTACAAAAAAAGTGTGAGAATGGAATGCGCAACTGACTCCGCCGTTCGGGTGTACAAAATAATTAAAAGAAAATGGAGGAAATCCCATGAATAGAAATGTCAAACAAAGAATTGAAATTCAAATGCAAATAGTACAAACATGATTATCACCTGACATTTTTGGCTCCTTAAACACTTGTATCATGAATAATTGTTCTAATAACAGAAAAGATTAGTGTATTTTTGTTCACCGGGCACGCTATTCCGAATTGAAGAAGCCTGCAAACATACGAAGTGACGGCAAATGCAGAACAGAAAGAGCGAAGAGTGGAAAAGCTGAGGAAAGCAGCGCTTTCTTTTGAGAAAATTCACAGAAAAACTGCGATATTGGAATGCGCAAACGACCCCACGATTGGGATATAAACCAGAATTCAAAACAAGTGAAAAAACGCCAAGAACTAAAAACTTGAACGAAGATTCGAAATCCGGACCACAGGATATGAACGAAAGGCATGATTCAGAGGAGAGGAATAATTCGTGCGTCGAGCGATCAGATGTGTAATTATAGAGGTGCCGACGGCGTTAAAAAACCTCCTACGGTCGGTTGATACGACTCGATGACCATCGCTGCTGACCCTTCGGCGATGTCGACGACGAAAAACATTCGCGAACGGCTCGAAATTAACATATGAAACAGGGACGAGGACGGAGCGCAGTAAAAAGCCACGAGTGGATCCGACACCACGGGCAGGTCGGCTGATGAGACGCGACGACGAGACTCGGGATGGATTCGAAATCACCGGCGATATGCGGCTGGACGGGACGGATTTGTGGCAGCCACGTCCGAAGCGCCGACGATGGCGGCCGGCGTCGCGAACCACATCGGCCGCCGCCGGTGTCGTCGTCGTCGTCGGCCGTCGTCGTGGTGGTCGATGGCGAAAAACCCGCTCTCAGCGGCTTGCATAATAAAAGCAACAGATAACATCGCACTGCCAGCAGATGATCCGATCCCTTTCCTCGCACTTTGCCGCTTTTCCAATTTTTTCCACACCGAGTGGCTCTTCCACGACAATTTTGAGAGGCTCCTTAAAACATCTAGTGCAAAGAGATTATGCTCTGTGCGCATGGAGAAGGCTTCAGACGGAATGTTAGTAAACATAGAAGTGCTTAACAAACGCAGTAGATAAAGGCTAAAGAGCAGCATTACTCAATCTGTCATGGGATGCGCCACGCATTCTACTTCTAGAGTTGTCGCGGAGGCGGTTTGAATGCGTGTTTGCATTACTCAATCTGTCTTGGGATGCGCCACGCGTTATACTTCTCGGGTTGTAGTGGAGGCGGTTTGCCGGATCTATCCTAGCCGGGAGGGCGCAGTTGAGTTTGCACCGTTGCGCCACATCACCACCTCAGCTGAATTTTTCAACGAGCAGCCAATATCGTGCCAAAAGTGAATATATCGACCGAACTCAAGAGAAGGAATACTGAGAACGGACACAATGTACCTCCTCCAACTAGGATAGATCCTGTTTGTCTTATACAATCACTTGCGGTGGCCAGTCGATGAAGAAGTGAGCCTTCTATTCTTCCCAGACAAGTCTGGTACCAATCACCGACCAGAAGGGATGGAGGGCTTGGTTGGCCTGGGCGAGAAATCCAAACCAAGAATTTGGTATCGGGTGCAGGCGACAGCCGACACCTCCTCCGACCGCTCCAATACATTTATTTGTTTATTTAAATGCACTCGATGGTGCGCTCGAACGTCAACGAAATCCTCAAACTAACAAAATAACCGTTAAAACAACAATAAAATGAACGTTCAATTACGTTCAAATTATAAACCTCTCTAATTTAATAATTACCCTCTGGCTACACTTATTTTATGACAACACCTGTAGCAATGTACCTATACAAGTAAAGTATAGAGACTAAGAACCGTGAAAGAAGTTTCTAATAGGAATATACTAAAGCCATCTGAAACCTATCCTATCCTTACATAAAATACACAAATAGATACAACAGGTAAATCTGCCAGATGCGAGTAAACAGGATATATCCTTGTCAGAGGGAAGGGTTGCACCGTTAGAAAAGCCAAACAAACGCAACGAACATGGTTTACGCGCAGAGAGAAACTGCATAGAAAAGTCCTCTCGGAAGCAATCTCACTAGGGAAGGGTTTCGACCTCCGATGGAACTTCTTACCAAGCCCTGATGACTCACCACTCTCGCGCCCGGTGTGTCGCAGAGCCAGCCTGTGGTGAGGTCCCCGATTTCTAACTCGCTCAGGAGTTTTATTTTGCAATGTTGACACCCATACTCGTAATCAGCATTCCAAAAGCTCCTTCTAATGATCTTGGTCTCAAGTTCCATGGGAGGTCGAACCCTTCCCTAGTCAGCAATTTCTGCATGTGAGGTAAATGCCCCTCCCCACTAAGATCAGGAACATTTGGATAAAGGGCTCAGATCTTATAAATCCATGAAAACGACTATAAAGTAGAAGCTGTTGGAAGATTTTCAGTAGTACTGCTGTCAACAAGGTTCCGTCAGTGTTCGACGACATACCTTTTTCGTTCAACCAGTTAGACACTACCGCTTGCAGTACCTTTTATGCCTTTATTTTCTCAACCACTTCATCGAGCGCCGCTGTGGGCTTCGATCAACCTGGGCGCTTGATCCAAGTTGGCTAAGACCTTTAGCACTCGACAGTATTCAGGGTTAATCTCAGTCACCCACGTTTCTCTTCAACTGCTGCTGAAGAGCGGTCCTCCGCGACGCTCCTCGCTTTGAACACACGGCGTCGAATCAAAAGTCTCTGTTTCCATAGGGAATCATACTATCATACTATCCTTGATGTGATGTCCTTTGGGTGGGGAGGTGAGATGGGTAGCTTCACACTGGGTTGGAGAACAGGTCTTGGTCGGTGTTTCTTCCTTATTTTCCAAAGTCATAGCTTTACAATCATAAAAACTCAGTCAGCCATATGGCCTCTGTCACTATCCGACACATAGGTCTAACAATACGGCAGCTATTCTCCCTATTAACAGTCAGAGAAAAGGTTAGAGAAGTTCATCATGCTGATCCAAGGGAAAATAGAGGGGATTGGCAGGGACTGGCGATCACTGGGTGCCTGCAGCCCTTCCAGAAGCCGGATTCACGTTTGATAAGGCAATGGGTCAATGGTAATGGATAAGTTTACCAACAGAGGGCAAGTTTGGTGTTCATGATATGATATATGTAAATCGGAGAATAATATAATTCTAGCCCACCATTCACCTCCTACACGATCTTCTGAATACCAAGTAACACTTCAATTACTGACCTCTACCCACATAACCCTGGGTAATAAATCCGGCGTCTGAGCACAGATTCATTAAAGCGAATACCCACTGGTATGCTGGGTATAGAGGTGGACATACCCATGATGTGGACATACCCACGATTCATGATAAACCTTACCCGCTAAATCCTGGGTATATCAGTGGGTAGGGAATACCCTCCGATCGTCGTGGGCACATCCGGATACCTGCGACTGGTTCGCGGGTATACGGATGTATCAACTTCACCTTTTTTCTAAAGGTATACGGTTTCAAATTTAAAAAATGTGCAGTTTATGAACTTTGTAAAAATGGTACAGTCAAGAGAATTAATGACTATGGAATGCAGGTATGTGAAGAAAACGTTGCTAAGGTCTGAAACAGGCAGAACGTCAAGAGCGGGTGTTAGAAATAATTTGAAGATGTGCTCCTAGAAGCTTATGACTGCAATAAACCGACGATCATAAAACAAAACGGAATTGGAAAGCAGAACAAATCCGGAATCCGGAAGGAGCTTACTTTAGTTTGTTAACAACTAATAACAATGCTTGAACACATTTGTTTAAGCCTGGAGCGGCTGATATAGAGGCTATATGGAGTTTTGATCGCAACAAAACATCCTGTAACAACTAATAACAATGTTAAATTGCGCAGATTTTTAAATTCCTGAAAGCCTTTTTTAACCAAAAGATTACGCTATCATCCTAAGGAAGCTTTTGAAGAAGGAACCTAATGTTTTTTGATGCTCTGCTACAAAAGGAAGTTTAGACTTCTGTTCAGATGCAGTTGTGACACCGGCATACAGACCAGGCCCGGATTCATCAAGCAATGGGTATAGGTAGACATACCGAAAGGGAATCGTGCCGACTTCCAGTAGTGGGTAGTGCGTACGATTCGTATACATGAAGGGAATCGAGGGTAAGGTACATCTAAGCCTCTCGCGAGAACAGTTGATCTCACCGGAGCGCCATTTTGTCAACGGGGCGCGAACCAGTCACGGATATACGGATGTACCCACTACGATCGGAGGGTTTTCTATACCCACTGATATCCCAGGATTTAGCGGGTAAGGTTTATCAGAGGGAGTGGCGGTGGTTCACAGGTGCAGGGATGGGTGTTCGATTCCAGCGCCTTCTCGGACTTTTGCATTTTCATGTTCCTTCCTTGTTTGCCATATATCACCTTCCCAATTTTTCCTATATTCCGATATAGGTTGCAAGGACGTGTCCAGTAAGAGATTTTCATCTGTTGCCCTCTCTACATGCGACACTTTGTGTTTTCTGCTGATTTGTGAAAGGACCCTTTGCTACATGGGAATGAACCTTCCCAACTAGACATAAACAAAGCAATAACAAGTGCATATGATGGAATCAGACCACAGCTCGAGAAAGAGTGTTCAGTCGGCCTCACCTAGCATGTGCCATACATGATCACTACTACCCGTCGAAGGAGCACTACTAGACACACTGATGATGACGAGCAAGTAGCTACTGCAGTCCCAGCAGGTCAGCGAGGATAGGTCACCGTCATATTCTAGCGCATCGCTAGACGGCGGGTCGTTGTTCTTGAAACTCATCTGTTGAGCCGACCAATTGAAAACTGTTAAATATAGAGAAATTTGTTTATTGAAGATGGGATGCAGAGATATCCTTTAAAAGCTGATCACAATGGTTCGCCTTGACATGAGTGTACGCTCCCCTGAGCATGCGATTGTCATGGGTAAATCTGAAGCCGCACTATTACGCTTTCGCAACTCCTAGCTCATTGGTCAAAGTCGCGAAGTTGTAGAAAAAAATTCACCCAAACTTGGCCTAAGGGATCATCTGGGTCGCTGATCACGAATATGAAATTTCGGCCGATTACGGTAGTTTAGAACGTGTACACATGATCCACGGGTACACGTGATAAATAAAAATCTGTATTTCACTTGCACACGTCGGCAAATAATTATGCAGCAGCCTGTAGTAACCAGTACGAGGTGACCGATTCAATCTTTTCCGCCAGGGCAAAAGTGATTCATGATCTGACACAGTCAGCGTCCCAGCTTGAATAGAACAACATCACTCATCTGGGTTCAAGACGAACTTGCTGAGCTCCAATATTTAACTTCGGAGTCCTTTTTTAAGCGCCATCCTTTGCAGTCCACCATTTGTCACTATTGCAATTCGATTTACTGTAAAAAGCTAAATGAGATGGTCAGCGACTCCACATCAATTCTGGTGACCCTAATTTTCGCGCGGGAAAATGGATGACTTGGAATTACCAAGCTGAAAAGCGAAATCAGGAGGTGTACATTGGCTATAAGAAATAAAACTCTTTAAAGAAGGGTTCTCGCGTCGACTAGTTCCAAGCCGACATTCGAGGATCAGAGACGCTGTCTCATGAAACAAGTGTAATCGAAAATTGGATAGGCCGGAAGCTTAATGCGCTTCGTAGACATCCGGTGGATAAGAGCCGTCACCGAATGGACAGCGAGATATCAGAAGAACACAGTGTGTAAAGAATACATTGAGCGGATTTGACGCTTTCAGGGCATTCACCTCAAGTAGGATTAATTGTACATAGAACGACTGTATGATGTGATAGGGACGAAAGGAGACGTCGATTGCGTGCACTCGAGCAACTCATTTATCAACGGGCGACAGAAAAAACGGCAGAAATCCAAAATTACTAGACGAAATAAGAACCACTACAATCCACACATCGTTACCAACGAGATACTTGTTTATTTATTCCAGTAGCTCAGAACTCCGAAGATCTAGAAGCCATGAATTCTTTGAGAGCAGATTCGCTCTTCGAGCTCGCCGTTTGGAAGTATCGTCAACGCTTCTTCTACGCAAAAAATGACCCGTTTCTAGGATGAATTGTGACGTCTGATGAAAAACGGATCGTCTACGACGATCAACGACGAAGTGCTTAATGGCTGGATATTGACGAAGCACCTAAACACTGTCCAAAGCCGAGTATGCACCAGGAAAAGGTGATGGTGACTGTTTGGTGGTGTGCCACCGGTTTAATCCACTATAGCACTCTCAAACCTGGTGAAACAATCACGGCAGCAAAGTATTATCAGAAGCTGGACAAGGTGCACAAGAAGGTCCAGCAACTCTACCCAGCGCTGATCTACAGAGGGGGACCGATACCTTTGCGCGACAACGCTAGGCTGTACGTGTCGATGATCAACAGGGAGAAGCTCCATTCTTTGGAATACGAAACACTCGACCATCCACCGTATCCTCCCGACCTATCGTCTACAGATTACCATCTTTTTAAACATCCCGACGGCTTCCTTACTTCAGGAACCGACATGATGCAGAATATGCTCTCGAAGAATTCATCGCTTCTTGATCTCCGGAGTTCTATGCTACTAAAATAGATAAACAAGTATTTTGTTGGCAAAGATGTGTAGATTGTAATGGTTCTTATTTCGACTAATAAATTTATGTTGGCACCAAGATATTTACATTTGAAGTTAGAGGTCAAAAAACGACAGAACTTAGGTAACGACTTATAGTATCAGCATGAATATGACATCAGGGTGTTCACCAACGCATTGATCGGACTTCTTCGTGAAAACCCTAACGAGTGATACGGCGACCCTGCGGTCCCACCAGCGAGATAGATCTGCTGGAGCATTTTGGCACGCGACAGGGACGAATTGAGGCGCTGTTCGCGCCAGCTAGGGAAACTCGATAATCAACTGTAGGACGGGTGATACGGGTGACTTTCAATTTCCCTGCCATCCACGATTACGGTACTCTGAGGCGTAATCTAAACCACCATCTGGGATTACGCTCCCGATTTCATCTGGGATTACGCTCCCGATAATAGTGCAAGGAAAGGCACCCCAGGATTGGTAACTGGCCGAGCAGCGCAAGGGCCTGTTCATACTTCTCGACAAGAGCGACAAGAGCGACAAGAGCGACTGCGGCGACTAAGGCGACGGATGTAGTGAAGTGTTCGTAAATAATTACGCATTTCACACTACCTTCGTCGCGGACGGAGTGCGGAGTACGCAGTTATTTACGTATACCAAACTATGTCCGTCGCCCCAGTCGCTTTTGTCGCTCTTGTCGCGAAGTATGAACAGGTCCTAAGTAATCACCAACTCTCTGACCGGAGAGTACCTCGACCGGACATAGTGAAATGACCCCCACCACTAGGATAGGTCTGAAAGAATTAGGGAAACGGTCAAGTATTTTGGAATGCGTTGCGCAACTCTGTCTAATTTCTAGAGACGTTAGGAACATGTAGCAATGCGCCAATTTTAACAAAATCACGGAAATCATGACGTATGCAAGATAAAAACGCGATGGAAGTGAAAGGCGTGGCCCATCCACGATTGTATAATAAATGTCAATCGCGCATGGCGGTGCACGGTTTTCGTCACAAATTTCTAAGGTAAAATGCTCGTTCAGAGAATCAATACAGCGCAGATTCCGAGGTTTTCAAAGGAAGTGGCCAAGTGGAGGCGAACAGGCGCAAGCCAGTGACTACATAATGGCCCTCTAAATAGCCTCGAAATGCGATTACGTGACGGAATGCGACGAAGTTTCCAGAATGGCGAACACCCTCAGGCAGTCCCAGCTTCCCGGGATAGCCTTTGCTGCACTGTATTCGATAGGAGCTCAAGTGTCGTCATGTTTGAAACTCTTCGAGGGAGGAAACCTAAATAGGTTGGACTGTAGCGTGCGGTTTGATTGCCCCAAGCTGAAGACAACACGTAATATGGGTGGTCGTGAAGCCTCGGCTTATCAGTTTTTAACGAAAACCAATGAATAGGACCTGCCGGCAATTTGTGAGAAGATAACAGAAAACCGGACGAGTTGGTGGTGATGAAAGTGCACGTGCACTGCTCGTGTAGATGGCAGATGTGGGAGATGGAATTCAAAGAACTGCCCGGTTCTGAAATTGACACAAATAAGAACCGCATTGGAGCTGCATTCGACGAGGGAATAGGTTCGCCGACGGCAATGCACAACAGTAAATCTATTCTCTAATAGCACGGGGAAAGCAACCTAGTTCGAGTTGACATCAAAGGACACGCTACTCTGCAGCGAGATTTATGGAAGGAAAGTATTAGGTTGTTAAACACGGAATGTCGCATGCATTGTGGCCTTCTTTTCACAGTTATTCACATAAGTTGGGAACTCACTTAGGGTAAGTTTTTTACGGTTTTTCATCCTTTACGTTTCCCATTTTTCCCACTTCACTCCTTCATCGGTTTCTAAAGTTATAGCCTTCAGACTACAGGGGACCAGAAAATGATTGTGCGCGCGTGCCTGCCTGCTTCAAATTGAAGAAATCCGCTGTGGGACTGCATCGTTCGTTGATAGCTGCATTTGACAAAGATGTCATTTTCAAAAGGCAATGCGAGCGGTGGTTTAAACGTTTTGCCGCCGGCGACGAAAGTCTTGAAGACAAAGAGCATGGGAGACAGGCGCCTATCCTGGATAGCGACCTCTCACGTACTGCCGTTGAAGCTGATTTAACAAGATCGACTCGGGAGCTTGTAGTAGAGCTTGTCTGCTCCAAATCCTATTCCAAATCCTGTTCCAGATTTAAAGCCAAATCGAGTTGACAAGTCCTCTACCAACTTGCTGCATGCCCATGCGAGGCCTCATATCGCAAAAGTCGTTCAGCAGAAAATTGAGGAACTTGGTTGGGCCGTCCATGTACGGCTTTCAGTGAATCTTGGCATGATGATTTTAGACTATTATGATGTCTTCTTAAGCTGTTGACCAAGATTGATATCGGCTTTTTGAGACCAAAGTTTCGGCGTCTTCGCCTTCTTCAGAGCCTGGAAAACTCTAAATCATTTACGACACTACTCCCCCAAACACCATTTCATCTTACAGCGTACTTTTCTTGAAGATACTAGAGACAAGATCAGGGATGGGAGTTTGCAAGAGACGACTAACCTTTAAGGGGGTATGCCGGGGTGGACCTCCGATCACCCGTACGCTGGACTTAACGTGGGTGAATGAGCTTCAGCCCTTAACCCCTGCCGCAAATACCCTGGAGGTCAGACAAAATAGGACAGAACCTACCGAGCTCTACGAAGGGTGCCAGTTTTTGGGTTATCGCTAGACACTCCTCCTTCCTTGATCCAGAGTGCTTCGAGTGTCCTACGTGCCTATAAATCTCTCTCTCTCTCTCGCTAAGATCGACACTGACACCTGCAACATCGCGCCTTCGTGGCATCGAAATCTGTGTTCTCACCAAGTGCTCAGGACGTTGCCTTTCTTAAGGCCGTTCAGGTGCTCCCTGACCCTGATGCATAGGGCTCTGCCCGTTTCCCCTATGTATTCATTCCCACACTGATTGCATGACATGAGATAAACCACACCAGCTGTCATGTAATCCCCCTCTTTCCAATTGGGGCAAATTTGGACCTTCTGCGCCATTCTCTGTACAGCCCTGACATTGCCACATTCTTCTCAGCTAAGGCGTGCTGCATCGAGCCATACTCCGCTCTGATGCAGCACGCCTTGGCTGGGAAGAAATTCGCCAACTGCGACGAAATCCGGATTTGGGTGTCCAACTTCCTAGATTCGCGGCCAGCTCATTTCTTCAAAGACGGAATCCATTCTTTGCGCGTACGTTGGGAAAGGGTTGTTGATAATTGTGGAGAGTATATTATCGAATTAAGTTTGGTTTTAATTCCTTTGTACGGATTTAACTCTTCGTTCTGAAGCGACATTCCGTGTGGGACACCCTAATATTCCGCATTCGCCATCAGTTTTCCCATAGGAGTCTAGGAGTCCATAAATATAAAATTAGTTCGAGAAAAGGCAAGGCAACATTGAAGCCATTTCCGAGTTCTTCAGATTTTCAGAAACACTACCCAGTGGCTCGCACTATCCAGTGACCCTAGGTTGCTAACGCGCATTCAAAGAACAATCATATCTATTAAATATGCACCCCTCTTAGCGCCAAGTGGTTACCGATAGAGAGCAAGGAAGTTCGCATTCCAAGACTAGTAGCGTCACGCATTTAACTTCGGCAAGATCTCACAGAAACGCTTTGAATGCTTCGTGTACCCAGACATACAGCGCATTTCAAAAGTATGTACCCACCCTAAAATTGACAGTTCTAAGTTCTGCGCTCGTTTTTACTAGCCGCTGTTAGACGCGTTCGCATTCTCTAGTCAAAAGTAGCTGGGTAACTCTTTCCAAAAAAATGCTTCATCTCTAGCAAAGGCAGGACGTTTTTGGAAGTTTGTTTCAAAAGTACCTACCCATCCCATGATAGTGGTCTTGGTTACATTCCTCCTCAAACTTTGTTCACCACTTTTTGTCAGAAAAATCGTGCTTCATATAGCCGAAGTAAACTGCACTTCAAAATAGACACCATCCCAGTTCGTGGAAAGGGGCTATCTTTCGAAAAGCAAACTTCGAAAAGCATGATCGTGGAGAAGCTTGAATGCGTATTGGCTTCTACAGACAGTGTTATTTAAGGGTCCCCGACCCCGTTTAAAAGGCGCGCGGGACCCGTTGAGCGAAATACACTATGTCTGGCATAGAGAGGGCCCAAGCAGATTCCTTTCGATTCGCAATCCACTGGACGAGATCCCGCAACGTCTTTTCTAATCAGTCGGAGTATAGCTGCCTGCTCTGGAGCTCCCACCCCCGTCGTCCCTGGTTCTTTTTGGTTTTGTAACCCCGTTTTTTTCCTTTTCGTCCATTGTCTTTTCAACACTGTGTTTTGCGTCGTCATAAACCCTTTTTGTTCCATCATGCGTACGTGTGAGGGAGGCGGTATCTTCCATATATCTGTGCTCAGGCCGTTAGAGCTCGGCTATTATGTGCAACAGTGATTTGTGGTTGCCAGTCGATGCAAAAGTCAGTGCGATTTCCTCACAGATTTTATATCAATTCACTCATCCATGAAGGATGGAAGGTCTGATTGACCAGGGTGGGACACGAATCAGCACACCGTGTGAGAGTGCGCGACAATCGGCACCTCCATCCATTGCGCTTCCATGCGCCCTGCATCCTTGGTGCCCAAACATACTACAAAAACCCACTGAACTAAATAAATGCTCCGACTAGAAAGCATATTCACGCTATTAGCTGGCCCTTGAACGTATTAGTTGACCCCAACCATTTGTTGGTTGGAATCGATTAGTGCACACCTGTTTTATGTGGGGCATCAAACTCACAAAACTCATTCCACTTGGCAATTTCTGGGTTTACTCCACTCAGGAGTATATGTGTTCACTACGATTTCAATTTTAATGGAAAAAATGCTCAATGCTTAGGATCAAAGGATTACAATACAATTATGTTATAGCAAACGCGCTGTGTATTAGCCTAATGTTCTGTTAGGCTTTCAAAGCACCTTGCTTCGTCTATTGTTTAAGACAAGATTTTTTTTTCGATAGAACGCATCAAACTGGCCCCGTCAAATTGGGTGTAGGGTGTGCATCAGGGGTGTGCGTTTAACGATTAACGATTTACCGGATTTACCGGAATTTTTCGTTAAAACTTTTGACGAAATTTAACGACGATAATTTCCGTTAAACTGCATTAACGATATTTTACGCGCCACTCTAGAAATTTTACTTCTTCTTCATGTAAATGCAGTTCGGACGAAAATTTTGGATGAGCTTTCCAGTAAACCCTCCACTTGCTTAAATCAGTGGAAATAGGCAGCCGATATCGCCCGCATATTTCGAGAACTGTTGGTATTTTTTATTTTTCTTGTTTTACCAATTTGTTCCATTTCCTTTATCAATTTATTTGCGTGCGCTTTTCATTTTTTTACTTTTTTCTATCGTAGTCTTCCGTTTTGACCTCCCAGGCTGTCTTCTCGCGTTTTATTGCTTTATGTTATCTCTTCATATTTACCAATCAGTCAGTTTTTTCGCAATTTTTTGTGATATTTGATCTTCATAAGTAGGATTAAAAAGGCATACACAACGTGAAGAAGACGCGACGAAACACAAATAATGCGAAAAAATAAGTGTAAGAAAGGAAACAAGGGAAAAAAAGACTCCCTCCCACTTCTCCGAATGTTTTGCGAAAAGTAGGACAGGTTCTTTGTGCAGCATCAGGTGATGATGTAGGATTACGCCTAGGCAACGTTGAGCCCCGCCTAACTGATGGAGAGTGACTGCTGGTGCAGGAAATTTCCTCGGTCAGTGGATTGTTCCGTCTAATTTGTGAATCTTACTATAATCTCGTTCATCAATACAAAATGTAGGATAAGGATAAAGGATAAAGGACAGCGTTATTCAATCCTGTTTGGGATGCGCCACGCATTCTACTTCTACGTGATGTCGTGGAGGCGTGTTGAATGCGTATTTGGCCATACAATGACTTGCGGTGGCCAGCCGATGTACAAGTCAGTGCTTTATCCTTCCCAGACAAGTCTGGTACCAATTCACCGACCCCGGAAGGATGGATGGCTTGGTTGGCCTGAGTGGGAAATCCAAATCGGGAACCTGGTATCGGGTGCAGGCGACAGGCGGCGCCTCCTCCGACTGCGCTCTATGCGCCCGAATCCAAAATGTACTCTACAAAAATAGGAGGAAACTGAGAAACCCAAAACACATTCGAACCTCAAGCAAATGTGATGTAGAGTATGCTACCATGTGCTTCAAGAGGAAAATGGGAGTGGTCAATTGCCGAAAAGTCGTAAAAGAGTGACAGACAGTGGCAAATTCTGCATGGATGTGTTAGGAAGCATGAAGATGGACCATTGTTAATGTAGGACGGGAAATGCACTTTTGACTATGCATCTCCCTTATGCATTTCCTTGCAACACAGAAGAGAAATTAAATTTAAAGGGTGGCAGATACAAAAATACTCAGTGCGGAAAAATTCGATTCAATTAAAAATTTCTCAACGGTTTGCGGCTATTTGATTCTCTGCTTCGTCTACAATAAGAACAGAACCTTGTGGGACAAAGTGGCTTCGTAAATATCCTCCAAGGACGAACTGTACCAAAGAATTCGCTGTGGTCACTGCCCGACCTGAATTCTCTACTAAAACATTCTGTAGCTTTCTGACACAATATGGCGCTATAGAAGGATGTTGAGCTTCAAAAGTCTACTTAATGAGCGCAAAAACGTTGAGCCGCACTATGGTACATTGAACATTAGACCTTCGCACAAGCTGGGCGACTTTCCACAAGCTAAACGAACTAGACATAGTAAGAAATTTGTTGTTTAGAAGTATTGTTGTTACTGTTTGGTTCTAGAATCTTTATGTTTTTCCTGTTTAGCAATTTTGTTGACGGTAGATGGACTCTTGTTATTTATTGCGAAGATGAAGACGCCCTGTAGTCGTATAAATACCATGTAGATGGAGACGAAAAAAATAAATACAGAAACGAATACAAAAATAAATAAAATAAATAATAAATAAATACAAAAAATATAGCGAAACTGACTGCAGTTAAGGGAAATTTCATTTAACGAAATTACCGATTTTAACGCAAATTTTTTTCGTTAAAAAGTGGTCGTTAAAAATTTACCGAAAAAAATTAACGCACACCTCTGGTGTGCATGTACGGACAGGCGCCTTATTCGACGTCTCACCTCCAGCAAACATGCTTAGGAGGATTACTTGGGACTAAGGATTGGTTTGCTTTTATAGGTATGAGAGCAATAGATAAACTATTGTCTAGGCGAGGGTAGGGGTGTGGTCCATCCAAGATGCTCGTGTGGAAACTACTTTCGTCGTTCAGATGAAATCCGTAGCTGAGATATGCGCTCTTCGAGCGCAGAACCAGGCTAGGGAAGGGACTCCAGGGGGGGGGGGGGGTGGGTGCGATCGAAGCTGCTCGTGTGGAAACTACTTTCGTCGCTTAGGTGAGGTCCGCAGCTGGAGGAAAGGGACTCCAGCGTGTGGGGCAAAAATGTCGCAACGCAAGAGGATCAAACCCCCATGTGCACCCGTACGAAGCACCCCCTCTACCCACTGCCCCACGATCCGCTTGCCAGTCGCGCCATCACTAGCGCACAAGAGACGTCGACGTGAGCCACAACTCATCGGCAGCAGGCACACGCTACAGTATCCCGCAAACCTGCGCATCAACTCGCGCGCCAATTTGATGCGTTCTACCGAAGGCGTCTTGCACAGTTTGTGCAGTAGACGAAATGAAAAGAAAAGAAACGGAATTCTGGAACAAAATTGTGTGAAATAAAATAAAGGGAACACTCTGATCCTATAGATGCGTGAGGAATGCTTCGAGTCAGATTCGAATGACAGCCCAGTGATGCATTAGATTCGCTTCTTCAATAGGATGAGAAGAGAAGCGGACATGATGGAAAAAAGAGACGAACGAGCCGCTTTCCAGCCCAATCTTCATCACTCAAGCGATGCAGTCGCATAACTCAAAACCATCCAAGCATATGAAGAACGGAGGGTCATATAGATCACGTCATATATCATGAATATAGCACAAAGCTCTTTATGCCGATGCCACCTTTCCAAAAGAATGTAAGCACTGTCTGAATGGCGACGATTTTGCTGCTAGTTAAAGTACTGAAACCTTAAAAATTCTAAGAATGCGCTAGAAAATAGAATTCTCTGACATATGAACGACAAGGATTGCGCCACGCACTCGTCTGAATTCCTGCATTTTACTCTTGATTGATTGTGTTTCGCGTGAATTCTTACCACCTTTCTTAATGAAGTAGACGAGTCGATTGCATTGTGCCTCTTTCTGTGTTTAAAACTTAAAAAAATCACTACAGCTCACGGCAAAACGCAGGTCTTTAAAAAAAAGCATGTAGTGATAGAGAGGTTCTAAGATTGCTGCTAGTGACGTTTTAAGACGTTTAAGACTAACATGAAAGCAATAGATAACGAAAATTCTATGACGTCCAAATGGTCAAGATTGAGTCTTGAACCCTACGACCTATTCCTTGACCACATAAAGCTGTGCTATTCTTTTATAACATTTACTAGGTTGAGTCATAAATTTTGAAACAATTCTGCTCTCTGTGTTTTTTGAAACTCAAAATAAACCCGCTGAAATGTTATCTACTGTTTGAAAGCCTGTTTCCCAGCGATCATTTTGAATTATGAATCTTTTAGTTTCCTTGTGATGTTGAAAGGTTTTATTCTCTAGAGCGATAACTACTTAAAGTGAAAAGTGTGTGATGCCATTTTCAATTAGTTCAATCTCGGCAGCAACCCAGCGAAGGAAGTCAAGCACATGCAGGAAGCCACCGGCAAGTTCACTCCTAACCGAATAAATTATTGGAGACTGTATCAGCCATTCCTTTCAGCCCATAAGGGCAACAAAGACAAACCGCTCCCGGGAAGATCAACTGCTGTATCAAAGGACGCCTGCGCCAAAAATCAACTCGAATTCTTTCTCAAACCAAACTATGACTGACTGCTGATTTCCACACCTTCCAGTGAACCACCGCTCATCGGCTGCAGGAGGTTGGAAGGTCGCCAAATTCGCCGTCGTGAGTGCGTTGATGGAAACCCAAGTAAATCGCTGTGCTTCCGACTACCGAGAGCTCCGCCACCGAATAAGACGAGGGGGTTGGATCGAATCTTTACCGGCGATGAAAAGGGGATGCTTCACTACAACTGTAATGCTGAAAAGCAATAGCTGTAACGCAACGAGGTGGGGGTTCTGACGTCAAAACCGGAGCTCCACCGACAGAAGGTCCTGCCGTGCGTTCGATGAATGTGTAGTAAGTCCAGTGCACCAGGAGGTGCTTCACGGAGTCAAGCTATCCTCGTCGCTCGCTTTTGCCAACAACTCGACTAGATCCGGCAAAAATCAGTGGAGAAAGAAGTCTATACGAGTCAGTGTTTCATCCACCCGGGCAATAGCCGACAGCTTACGGCAGTTCAGACACCGGAGAAAACCTAGGAATAGGGCTGGGCCAAAATCAAGCAACCGCTATACACCCCGGACATTGCGTCTCCTGACTGCCACCTGCTTCAGTCGATGGATCTCTTGCTCCATGGTAGGCCCTTCGCCGAAGTCGATGAGGTCACGGCGGTGGTACACGACTTCTTCAGGTCGAAACCAACCAAATTCTATAGAGACGGAATCCACTCAGTGCAAGAAAAGCGGAAGAATCTCATTGAGAATAATGGCGATTACTTCGTTTAAGTCAATCATTTTCTTTTGTGGTATAATCGTATTTTTGCTGGAAGACAAATTTTGGCGCAATTTTTACGACCTGCACGAACATTTGACGATTTACAGAATTTTCGTTATGCCATGTTTCCATGATAGTCTTAGCGTTGTAAAAAGCCTGTCTCACCAGCAGCAACGTTTGAGCCACTCAAACAGTTCCTGCATTTTTAGGACGTCCTACATTTTGCTGCAAGTAGTAATGGAGTTTTAAATGCTAAACCTTAAAAGAAGCCTAGGGCAATGGATACAGCCTTCTATGGAGAAATTGTTACAAGCCTCTGAAGCCTGAAATGAAGGAGTCAAGAAGAGTGCCAGACGCAGTCCCTACCGTGCACATATTAGAAAATTTATTTAATCCACGCATTCTACTTCTATTTCGTGTTGTCGTGGAGGCGACTTGAATGCGTATTTGGCGACATAGTGAACTGCGATGACCAGCCGAGGAAGAAGTCAGCGCGTTATCCTTCCCAGGCAAGTCTGGTACCGATTTACGGACCCGGAGGCATGGAAGGCTTGGTTGACCTGGGGGGAAATCCGAACCACGAACCTGGTATCGAGTCCACGCGACAGTCGGCACCTCCTCCGACTACGCTACACGCGCCCGTATGCTTTCATAAGAGCTCTTAGTTTCTTCAGTACCCTCACTGGCAGCAAAATTATCACCTTTCAAGCTGTGCCACAGACGGGCAGGGCTATTTCCTACTTTAATTCGCGTTCGCCTAGATAAGCCGTAATTTTCACACGCTGTGTCACAGCATTGGAGTCCTAATGGTCTGCGAACGATAGTGCGCTGACCACTCCATCGGTTGGCTTTCGGAAGCTCCTTTGTGGCGAAATGCACATTGCCATCATATCCACAATATGGTGAGTTGGTGGAATGCGCAGCGCAATCCTAAAACGCACGCTTTTCAGGTTGCCGCCTCCCAGCGTGAGGTATGTGCATCATCTGCAAACGCCTTCAGGCCAATTTCCAATCGAAAACGCGAACGGCGAACGCCATGACGCACTCGAATGGAGTGCAGCGCCGACGACGACGCGGATTTGCAAGCGAGAACATCACCGGTTGAAAACCGAAATACCCGTCTGAACTCAGCAAAAAGGAGGAAGCGGAAAGCCCAGGTGAGAATGTTCATTGTTTGAGCTTCTCCGGTCGGAAACGGATCAGCTATCTATCCTATAGTGCTGAAGTATGCTTCCTGTAGTGCACTGAAAAACTAGGAAGAGCGGAACTTCTTCAGCTATTGAGAAGTAACCAATTAGGCGCCGCCATTTTTCGATAATCCTCCAAGCATTTAAATCTTCCTCAAGTGCAGTTTCAGTGGCTTTTTCATTTCTTAGCAGACTTGATGTTGTGCGTCGCACCCTGTAGAAGTTGCTCTTGTTTAGTTAGAGCAACCCTCTCCAAACATGAGTCCATAACGTGGTCATAGCAATGGAAATAGGTATCTACGCACAATGGGTCTGGTAGGGTAGCAGAAGCAGAGTCAACTAGTCTGGTCATTACTGCCTTCTTTCCTCATTTTCTAATTATTTCCATTCTTGCTTGTGTTAGTAGTCTGGCATATTTGAATGATTTTGAAACGCACTCTTTATCACCATCATACTCTATAATAACGCGATAAGCGCTGAGTCATACTATCGATCGGCGCCGCCGCAGAAATTATTCATAAAATAAGGGGAAAATTGGGGGGGGGGGGAGGGGGAAATTACGGCACGAAAGTAGCGAAAAATACCCAGACGTCTTCTACCTGCCTGGAAGCTTTAGCCCTGGGGATAGTCGAGGTCGCTCAACACGAATTTGAAGTTTGTTCTTGAAGTATCGATCGCCATCAATCGATATTGATCAAAATACGATGCGGGAAAATAGCGGAAAATACCCACGCGCCCTCTAACCGCCTGGAAGCTTTAGCCCTGGGGTAGTCGAGGTCGCACAACACGATTCTGAAGTTCGTTTTTGCAGTATCGATCACTGTCAATCGGTAGTGGTCTAATTACGAGCCGCGAAAATAGCGAAAAATACCCATACGTCTTCTACGTGCCAGGGGATTCAGAACGTGTGTGGTATACGGCGCATGACGTGTCTGGGGACTCAGAAGATGTGCCAAAGACGTCGCTCAACGTGTTTGGGGATTAAGGTAGACGTGCCAAAGACGTCGTCTAATGTGCCTGGGGATTCAGAAGGCGTGGCGAAAACGTCGTCCGCTAAGAGGGGATCATTGAGGGAACCAGTACCAGTAATGGTGGACCGTTTCACTAAGGGAGGACCAGTAGTGAGGAACCAATAGATCGCCCTATCATACTATATACTGTACATACTGCGAGCCTTTTGTACTCCTAGGTAGGGAAAGAAGCTGTACAAGTAGAGCAGCTAGCTCGATATGATTGTACTTAGTTTAGTGATACTGCAACATTGCGCGAAGCGCGCAAGTGCGAGGCACGCCGATAGACGTGAAGGAGCACTTGTAATGTATAAATAAATAATAAATAAATATAAATAAATAAATAAGCACAAAGCGAATGGAGCACTTACTGTTTCTGTTTCAAATGCGCCTTTGAATGAAAGCCACCATAAATACTGGGAAGAAAAGGAACTATTCGTTAATGTGGCCCACATGGGTAGGCGGAAACACTCCAGCTAATAACAGCCAATCAGACCGAACACGTTTCCTCTGGGCGGCGCGCCTGTTCGATGCGGTATGAGTGGCCAGGTGCGTTCTCCCGCCCATGCAGGCCAAATTAACGTATAGTACAGAAAATCACGATTAAAAAAACAGTTTCTAAATTCTGGTGATCTAGTGGAAATATCAAAACCTCGCTAAACATGGCTGTTGAATCAATGCGACCTTTAGTGTTTAGATTCTGAGATTGACCAGGGGCCGGATTCATCAACGACATACAGAAATTCAACAGAGGAAATAGCCGAAATCCCTGATAGCACGGGGTATCAAGCGATATGGTGAGCGATAAGCCGCGTTATCTAAGTTTTCCGCTGTGAATTCTTTGTTAAAGTTATGTAAGCCGTTGAGAATCCGATCCCAGAACACCGTAAATCTTGCGGATAAAAGATAAAGCACGAGGTTAATCAACTTCTTTTTGGATGTAATACGCATTCTTCCTCTACGAGATGCCAGCAGTTTGAATGCATATTTAGCCTACAAATGACTTGCAGTGGCCAGCTGGTGAACAAGTCAGGCTTCTATTCTTCTCAGGAAGGTAAGGTACCAATTCAGCGACTTAGAAGGGATGGAGGGTTTGGTTGGCCTGAATCAGGAACCTGAAATCGGGTGCACGCGACAACCGGCGCCTCCTCCGACTGCGCTGTTGCTTTATTGCAGAAACCTTAGCAAAATATTCAAACATCCAAACCAATCTTGATCAACAGTTGAAGTCAAGTTCATCATACTAAAAACGGTTTAACCATAGCGAACCATATTGAGCTAGCTCTTGTTTAGGATGACCGAAAAGCATGGGAGGCAAGTAGTCAATATTCTCAAAAATGCACCTAGCTTGTCATCTGGCCGGACGTGAAGGAACCGCACCCCGTCTGAAGTTCGGTTGAGAATCAGTTCCGCAAATGGTGCCAAAGGCCGGTTGTTTGTTTATTTTTCATTTGACGCCCAAAAGGGAAAGCAAACAGAACGCGGTGGCAAGAGCGGGAAAACAAACGCACAATGTGTAGACTTGTGGAGAAAATGAAGGTCATAGGCGTCATAAAGAATAAGGATAAAGGACGGCGTTGCTCAATCCCTTTATTGTGCCACGCATTCTTCTTCTACATGATGTCGTGGAGGCGATTTGAATGCGTAATCTACCACACAGACTTGCGGTAGTCAACCGAGGAACAAATCAGCGCTTTATCCCTCCCAGGCAAGTCTGGTACTAATTCAACGGCCCCGCAGAGGTCGAAGGTTTCGTTGGGCGGGAAATCCGAACCAAATCTTGGAATCGGGTGCACCCGCCAGCCGGCATCTCCCCGCACTGCGCTACTCGCGTCTGCGTGGAAAATAATTACATTAAAAGCAAGAACCGAGTGTTGGAAATTCGATTTTTCCGAGTGACGAAGATCAGAAAAAACGGAAGAGAAGAACAGGGACGTAGGTGGTGAGTGCACGCTCACCAGTGCCATCTTGAGATCACAAAGAAGTCTATCTTAGTAAATAGCTCAAAGTTTTAAAAAACAGATCTTGGTATTGACCTATTCCCTTGGGATGGGAAGGGATTGGGATGTGCCGTGGGCTCTACTTTCACGAGATATTGTGGAGCTGCCTGAACAATGACTGAAAATGTCAATCCAATGAGCAAGTCGGTATCCTTCCTAGACAAGTCTCGCACCAATCCATCGACTGCAGTGAAACGGAAGGCATGATGACGCCTACCTAGCAGAATGAAGCATACCTGAGGTGCGTAACTTGCAACGGGGTGGGAATACTGTGAAGTTGTTTGAAATTCCCCTATAGGTGACACGATTTTCTTTAGTTGCCGAACGACCTTCCTCCAGTAATTCAACGGGATTTTAAACAGGGCGTTCTCAGATTTCATTGCACGCAGCGTTAGTTGTGTTTCGCTTAAACACAACTACACAAATTATGCGTCAGATGCCGTCATCTTAAACCATCCAGAGCCAGCAGAAGTAGACCACTAGAAACTTCAGAGTTATTCTCGTTTCAACTTGCCACAACTTTGCTCCTTCGTTCTGCATACAGGATGCAACGTTTAAATTCGGACAAACCAAACTTTCTCATTTCAAACAAACTTATTGACACAAAATACGGATGAAAGTGAAAATTCCTTTGCACCTAAATAGAGGGATATCTCAAGAGTAAAATTGCTCAATATCAAGGATGTGCGGAAATTTTTTCGAGAGAAGCGGAACACGGAATACGGAACGGAAGAGTGAAAACCGGAATACGAAACAGGGAACGGAAATGACTCAAACTCATTACTTTGTTTAATTTTTTAAGTAAATATATATATACACAAAATGGTAGTATATAACTGAGCTTCCGTTAACGATTTGCTTCAGCAACACACAACAATAAAAAAATCCTTGTATTCGTATCATTACTAACCAGGGAAGGGTCTCATGCGTAGATCTGAATGGAGGAAATGAATAGTACTGCGAGAATCTCCACCCTTCATATAGTAGAAAAACATGTTTCGCTTTTGCTGAGCCCTCGAATCCAAAGAGCTACGGGCCCTCGAAATTGGGGGTATGTACAGTATTGCACCGTCACCCGTACCCCCATGACCTACCGTAATCGGCCGAAATTTAAAAAACGGATGTCAGATTTGTGATCATCACCCCAAATAACCCACTGGGCGAGGTTTGGGCGAAAAATTTTTTCTACCTCTCCTCGACCTCTGGAGTCGTGAAGGTATAACAGTGCCTTATGGCAGCCTAAATCAGCTTATTTGCTACAGATCTCCTACACATTTATTTCACTCTAAATTGTCAACTAAAAGTCATTGTGAGCTGTGCTTCACTCATTTTTCTCAGTTTCTGAATTATACAATGTTTTGTGTTTTTCAGCGAATGTTAAACAATGCCCTTACAACGGGTTACAGCAGGTACGGGTGACTAGAGATGTTGAGGTCATAATCACCAACTTCGCCCAAACCTTGCCCAGGGGGGTTATTAGGGGTGTTGATCACGAATCTGACATTCGTTTTTCAATTTTCGGCCGATTACGGTAGGTTACGGTAGGTAGGGTGACTAAGGCCTTCGTAGTCATAAATACCGATTTCGCCCAAAATTTTCCCAGTGGAGTCATTTGGGATGGTGATCACGAATCTGACATTCGTTTTCCGTATTACCCTGGAGTATATTAAATTACAGTAGGTAAAGGTGATTAATGGTAAGGTCATGGTCACCGTTTTTTGCCCAAACCTCGCGTTGAGTACGAATCTGATCCTTATTTGGCAATTTAGAGTGAAATAAATATGTAGGAGATGTGTAGGAAGCAAACTGGTAAGGAAGACGGCAATCATGAAAAAATGCAAAAATGTTGCATAGCACGTGAGTCGAACATCTGACCTAGCACCTGGGAAGTAGCCCCGCACCCTGCTAAGCCGTGTGCCCACCTGCGCGCACGCATGCAGGTGAGCACGTGCTGACGGTGCGCTACTGTACTCCCCCCTCTTTGAGGGCCCGTAGCTCTTTTGGTTCAATGACTCAGCAAAAACGAAACGTGCCTTTCTACTATATGAAGGGTGGAGATTCTTGCAGTACTATCCATTTCCCCCGTCTAGACCTACGCCTGAGACCCTTCCCTGGTAAGGTGAATTTTCAAACATTACTACTGTAACAAATCGAAGTCTATGCAAACTCTTTCTGTAAAGAGGAAGAAAGTTTCTTGAACGCAATGATGCCGGCTGACGAGTAAGATGCCAGAGATTTCGCCACTTGTGACACCTAACCACTCTTACTGAATGCCCCGATCTATTCTAATTGGGAGGAGCAGCGTTAAGGTTCCAGTTGCGTTCGGCATCCCGTGACATGACGCTCTCTGAGGTCGCATGGGCATCATGGTATGGCCTTGGCAGTAGCTGAATCTCTACAACAAACTCAAAGGAGGGGTGGAGCGTCAAGAGGCCAAATGCCCTCGTCAAACTGGAATAGATCCAATGTCCCCTATGGGAAGCAATGTTGGCAACCTAAGAGTGTTTATATGACTCTGATCTAGGTTGGTGTTCCAGGCCAAACCTAAGATTATTAGGGAAAAAAGAGGAGGATGCTCCGAGTAAGGAATTTGATTCTTCTTGACTTGAACACTCATGAAAGCTCTTGTGGCCTTATACTACTCGGTAGTACATCGCTTCAAGAAAAGAAAAATGGAATCAATTTGTTTATCACACTGTTTCGACATCAGGATGCACCACCGGTTGAAAGCAACACATTCACTAAAAAGATGATGCATAGTGTTTCTTCAGCCTTTCGTTTACATTCAAGAGGTGAATGAAGGCAGTGCACAACAATCAATAAGTGATGAGTCATCATTTCCGTTCCGTCTTCTGGAAAAGAGACCGGAACACGGAACGGAATGGAAGGACGAAAAACTGCCGAAAACCGGAATTCGGAACACGGAAACGGAAATTCCGCACATCATTGCTCAACATGTCCTCCGCGAGCTGCAAGGACCGCCTCCATCCCTGGCCTGTTAGCAACCCTTTTGACTACGCTCAACGTAGTCCGGGGATTCGAATCTGGGCTATTCGGGTGCCAGAACTCCCTCGACCAAAACATGACAGGTTATTGGACAGCCAGTTTTGGACTAAATGGCTCATGTGAGCCGGTGAGCCGCCCTGCTAGAGAACATATGACCTCACAGAGGCTGCAGTCAGCATCCACGGTCTCACTGTAGTCTGCAAAACTCGCAGATAAACTTCTTTGGGGGCACTTGGTCCTTTCTCTAAGAAATGTGGCATGCAACGCGACATCCCACTCGCTGGAGACAACACCTAAGACGTGAATCCTTGCTGGAGATTTTCCTCTAGCAAAATCGGGACATCCTCGCGATCGTAGGCGAGTCGGCGGTCATTTCTACGGTTGACCTCCGCGTCAGCAGCGTACATTTTTCATCAGAAAAGAATCGGATTCGCGCCATCGCTTCATTTGTAAGGAAGTCAGTAGCATCCTTGCCCGCGAATAGATTGACAGTAGTAGTCCTTTGCTCGCGAATGGGTTTCCTGGCCCAGGTTTGTGGAACCTTCCTTAGACTGTCACAACGATGTTTTGTTGCGATCAAAACTTCTAGCGCCAGGCGGGACTCGAACCCGCACCTCCCTCTGACCGGGTGGGAATGCTCTACGCCGTTACACCACCGGCGCCGTTTGGTCGAACGCAACATCCACACCTCGTGGGACCGATCAGCACTCACCCGTATCCGGGATGCTTCCTCAGACTCCTCAAAAAGATTGTACCTCACCACAACATCGTAAGCGATTGATCTTGGCTGCCCGAAGAATCCAATTATTTCAGCTGGCGAACGCCCATCGAGAATACTTCCGATAATGCAGCCCTACACTGTACCCCGCACTTGTAACAAAGTTGAGGTCATTATGGGGGCGAATTCATCAACGACTAACTCGTGGGTATAGGGGATTGAGATACCCACGATGAAGCCTGCATCTCTGTCTCTTCCCTTATCTCTACCCCTTATACCCAGCATACCCACGGGTTTAAGTGTTGATGATCCGGCCCCTGAGGTTATGCCTGTTTACTAGAGGCTTCTGGGGCCAGATTCATCAACGATACCGTTGGTATCGTTTTGCCGCGGATTGGCCATACCAGCCTACGTAGTATGTGATGCAGAGAGATACAGAGATACAGACACGACAACCGATATATCGTTACCGACCACTAAGCGGTTGATGAATCTGGCCCCCGGCTTTCAAGGACGCATATCGCAACCTTTGGCGTAATTATGGTATGGCGGGAAATTCGAATCTAAATTTGTCTGGATTTAAGCGCTGCATCCAATAATAGCCAGTATGGCCTGGGCAGAGCTCGAACTAACGATCTCGATTCGGGTGCATCTACAGCTTGCGCTATCACGTGGCATCGAACGTATGGCACTTTCAAAAACCCTACGGAGTTCAGCCACGTTCGAATCCAATTCAAAAACCGAGATACTCATAGCCCAAGCCTAGTATATACGCAGCGAATTCTGCCAAAGGTGGAACCTATTAGTAGCTGGAATCGAGTCTGAGTTCCATTCTGTGTTCGAGACATCTGAATTATTTACGCCAAGAGATATGTTCTGCCAGAAAAGGTTAGCACTTGATTTTGTTGAAAATGGAAATAGAGACTATTGTGCAGCAGTAGAATTAGCTAGTAATCGAAGTAAGCAACTGAGGTACTATAAAAATATTTCTAGAAACGTGTCGGAGGTGCAATCCCAATAAGGGTGTCCACATTATACACATGTTTAAATAATAGTTGAGATGGAAACGCATGCAGCGTAATGTACAACGTGGGGCAGCCACTTGACTATCAAGGAAGCCTAGGGGCTTCGGGGGTGAGGGGTAGAACGCAGGTCCTGTTATAGACCCCTCATTGGAACTGCATCGTGTCGGATAATATTAAACGAAAGTGCAGCACAAACTTGCGGAGAATAGAACCTGAAGGAGAAATTGCATCTAGGACAGCTATGTAGTTTGGAAGGCTGAATAAGTGTTCCTGCAGAAGTTCACATTCTTCTGCTGCTGGCGGCCGCCCGCAGAACCAGTTCGATAAGGTTCTTGCGGCGATAAATGTAGGTGATCATTTAGGTGGAATGATTTGAAAAATGACCGGCGCTAAACGAACGACGGAAGTCGACGGCGACGTGCGGTAAAAGGTGACAAAGGAAGAGAGCAACGCCTGGTCGCCTGAAAAGTCTGAAGGAAAGGCAACAGAACCCATTGAAAGTTCACGAGAATGGCAAAGAAAAGCAGAGCAGAGGTGGGGCAGGGCAGGTGCAACACCTTTGAAGCGTGATGCGAACGAAGCGGATGAGAAACCAACAGACATTCTTTCCCATGCACCGCATGCACTTGTCTTTTGTTCGGATACCAAACACTCGCCTGCACATCCATAGCGACGATGTCAATTAAAATTAATCCAAACAAGGCTGCGTTCGCCTTGTTTTTTATTAATTTTTGTATGTTTCTTTATTTGTTTTTTTTTACATCTATTTAAGATAATGGAGTGACAAAAACCCATGAGAAATGCAAGTTCCAGCAACAAATATCACTTCGAAACAAGAGGAACATAAGCATATGTGCAATTAGGCCTTCAGTAGAGCCTTCTTAACAGCACGTCTGAAAGGTTTAAATTTTTCGAAGAGCGCTGAAAGTTACGCTTTAACGCCAGTTAGTTTTAATCTGATAAGAGCCCCCTCTAACTTGATAGAACTCTCATCGAGAGGCAAACTAACTTAACGATTTCCTGTTAAAAGAAAGTGTGCAACCCCTGACCGATTTCAGGACAGAAATTTTAAGAACCCGCACGTGTAGAGTTGTCACATGGTGCCAGTACCGGTTGCCATGGTACCCCTATACCTAAAGGTGGCGAAGTTGGTCAACTTTTTCTTACTATGGACTTTTTCTTAACGATGGTCAGCGTTGTTAGCAGCCACCAGGATTAAGCTTCTATATTTTATTTCTCTCCCACGATAGATAGCCTTCGGGCTCTCTTGTTAAGAGGGATCTCGGGCCGCTTGTCGCAGGGCCAAGTGGCGCGTCCCCGGTGGTCGATAGGGGAATAAAACGCAAACCAAATGCGAGCGTGTACTGCCCAGAGACGCAGGTGGGATGCAGGGGATGGACTCCTTGCTCCTGATGTGTCGGGTCGACGCGTTCCTTGTGCGTGGGAGCGGCATGTTCGTGCACAGTGTGCGCGGATGTGTCCGTGACTGTGCGGATTGTAACTGTGTCGGCCCCGCCAAAAGCTTGCACTCGGTAGACTGGGAGTACATGTAAGGCGATTCGAGGCCACCTTAGGTCCCGACCCGTCCCTTCGGGCAGTCTGGCTGGCTGCCCGAGTTCTTCGCCCGCACAACAGAGCCTAACTAACTACCGTGTGTACTGGAGTCAAACACAGCAGCACTAAAGGGTTTCATCCCCTTGACCCCGAAAGAGCCACATTTCTGCAGCGATGCGAAGAACGAGTACGGAGAGGCTGCTAAAATCTCAGGGCCTAACCAGGCTGCGCAAATTGAGAAGGACTAGGATGACGATCTGTACTTACAACATCCCCACGCTTGCATCGGAAGCATCCGTCGAGGACCTGATGATGCAAGCCAGGAAAATCAAGTACGACGTCATCGGACTGACCGAGACGAGAAGGCACCACCCCCTACACGCCGCCTACGACTCCGGAGAAGAACTGTTCCTCGGAACATGCGACAGCAGGGGAGTAGGCGGCGTTGGTGTCCTCGTCAACACGCATTTGGCCATGAACATCGATTCGTACGAGTCTCTGACAATCCGAATCGGACGTCTGCGACTGAAGCGATGTGGCTCCGTGCCAGCTTTGACTGTATTCGTCGCGTATGTCCCAACATCCGACTACGACGACGAAGAGGTCGAAGCCTTCTACGTGGAGCTGGAGAAGTTCTATAAGGAAGACCACACCTTCTAAAAGGTGATCGTCGGCGACTTCAGCGCCAAGATCGGACCGCGAAGGTCGCCGGAAGAACTTCACATTGGAACCCACGGTTTGGAATGGAACGAGCAAGGTGAAAGGCTGTCTGAGTTTATCATGTCGACCAACACCATCCATGGAAACTCACAGTTCCAGAAGCCTCCCTCTCTACGATGGACCTGGGGATCCCCCGCTGGCCAGTTCACAACGAGATCGACCACATCATCTTCAACCGCACGTATTCCTGACCGACGTCTCCGTTGTCCCCAAGTTCTACACGGGATCGGACCACCGCCTCCTTCGCGCGAGGTTTCGCTTTTCGCGTCAAGGAGAGAAGGCCGCGAAGTTCAAGAAGAGGAATCCCAGAACGACCATCAACTGGGACCTTTACACCTCTCTT
Organism: Heligmosomoides polygyrus bakeri; assembly: GCA_947359475.1. NCBI lineage: Eukaryota > Metazoa > Nematoda > Chromadorea > Rhabditida > Heligmosomidae > Heligmosomoides > Heligmosomoides polygyrus. Next base: position 18,610,230 of record OX375866.1, on the reverse strand, counting down.
GCCGGCCTTTGGGAAGACACCGTTATGGACAAAATTGACGAGGAATACTACCACTTCGTGCACCATCTCCGCGACAGTGCTAAGGGAGCCGAGAGCTTGAAGACCACCAAGAGACGCCTGTCTCCAGAAACTCTCGAGCTGATACGCCAGCGCGGCGTGCTGACGTCCGAGCTTGCGAAGCTTGCAGAGCTGCGAAAAAGGAGGATTTTAAGGAGAGAAGGGCGGAAGTGTTGGCTGAAGCAGCAGAGGCAGGGTTGAGAATCCGCAATGCCCGCCGGAACTTCGCCAACTTCAAGACCAAGATGACCGCTCTCCGACGTCCTGACGGAACCGTCACCTCTTCCAGAAGGACCATGGAGAAGATCATCCACGACTTCTACTCCGATCTCTTCGATAGCCACGTCCACCTGCCCCCATGCCATCTTCCGCAGGATGGATACGTCGTCCCCTCTGTTCTCCCTTCCGAGATCCGACACGCCATCTCGTCGGTGAAGAAACGTACAGCACCCGGTCCTGACAGGATCGGACCCGAACACCTGAAGAACCTCCCGCCAGCGCTCATCAACACCCTGGCGCGGCTCTTCACGCGCTACCTGTCGGAGTGCAAGGTTGCATCTCAGTGGAAGACCAGCAGGACCGTGTTGCTATACAAGAAGGGAGACGTGCACGACATTGGCAACTATCGCCCGATCTGCCTGCTGTCCGTAGTCTGCAAGCTGTTCACTCGGATGATCCTGAATAGGATCAGCAGAACGCCGGACGAGGGACAGCCATGCGAGAAGAGGCTGTCCCTCGTCCAGCATTCTGCTAATCCTCGGAGAGGATTTCGGAGAGGATTCAGCACGATCGACCACATACACACCATTACGAAGCTCATCGAAGTGTCGCGAGAGTACAAGCTGCCGCTGTGCTTTACGTTCATTGACCTGAAGAAGGCATTCGACTCTGTCGAATCTGAAGCGGTCATCGAAGTCCTGCTCACTCAGGGTGTTCCTACTCAATACATCAGAGTCCTTCGGGAGCTGTGCAGTGGATTCACGACCAAGATCTCTCCATTCTACGTTTCACGACATCGTGCTCATAACACCGAGCATCAGTCAGGCGGAGCGAATGCTGGCCGACTTGGATCGTGTATGTGGGAACGTTGGACTGCAGCTGAATCTAACGAAGACGATGTTCATGAGGAACGGACAAGTTTCTGATGCTCCATTCTCGCTCAACGGAACGAACTTCTCCGAATGCCCCAGCTACGTGTATCTGGGTCGCGAAGTCAATATGGCCAACGACCTAGCGCCGGAGCTGAGGAGGAGGAAACGAGCGGCTTGGGGAGCTTTCAAGAGCGTCGAAGAAGTCGCGAAGAAGACGACGAACGTCCGACTCCGTGCCCATCTATTCGACTCTACCGTTCTTCCTGCACTAACATATGCCTCAGAGACCTGGGCTATTCGAAAGCAGGATGAACACGCGATCAGCGTCGCGCAGCGTGGAATCGATAGGACAATGCTCGGAGTGACACGACTCACGCAAGAGAGAGAAGCCCTCCGCAGTTCCGAGCTTCGCCGACGTTCGAAGATCAGAGACGCTGTCGCGTGGGCCAAGTTGTCGAAAATTAGGTGGGCCGGCCACGTAATGCGCTTCGCAGACACCTGCTGACGAGAACCATCACCGACTGGATTCCGCGAGATGTCAAGAGAACACCAGGACGCCCACTAACGCGTTGGTCGGACTTCTTCGTGAAAGCCGTGAACGACCGATATGACACTCTTCATGTCCCTCGAGCGAGGAGGATCCACTGGAGCACTCTGGCACGCGACAGGGACGAATGGAGACGCTGCTGGCGCCCGCTCGAGAAAGTCGATGATCAACGGGACGACAGGTGATACTCATCAAGTGCTGACTTCACTACTTGGCTTGGTTATTCAAGTTGTTGCCCCCCGTTGGACCCAAGATTCCCAATGGCATGGTAATCACAACGAGTGAAGTCCGAAGATGAATACGAAAGATGGGGCAGCCAGGCGACCGCAAGCCACTCCAGTTCCTTACTCGTCGTCTTTGCGTGATGGATAAAAAAGGATAAAGGATAAAGGACGGCGTTACTGAACCCCTTTTGGGATGCGCCACGCATTCTACTTCCACGGGATGTCTCGAGGCGACTTGAATGCGTATTTGACCATACATACAATGACTTGCGGTGGCCAGCCGATGAACAAGCCAGCGCTCTATCCTTCCCAGACAAGTCTGGTACCAATTCACCGATCCCGGAGGGATGCAAGGCTTGGTTGGCCTGGGCGGGAAATTCGAACCAGGAACCTCGTATCGGGTGCAAGCGACAGCCGATGCCTCCTCCGACTGCGCTACACGCGCCCTTTGCGTGATGGGGAGGGCATATTCCATGATGATTAGAAACGGCAAACCGGGGAACCGAGAGACGATCTCTTACAGTTGGATACAAAAGGGTGCTCCCGAAAGGAATCTCGTAACATATGTACCCGCTAGAACCAAAAGCAAGAAGATTAGAGTGCTCAACTCCTTGGGTCGACTACTTTAACTGCAATAATTCATTTAATCTTATTTCTTCACGTATATCATCCTTTGTGTTCTTGACATCATGACAGCGGTGAGTTCCTCAAGTGTTGTCTACTGTGTCTCGCATTGTGACGCACCCATGAGTGTATGAGGTAAATAAATAAATAAATGAACCCTCAGTTAGACTACATTTTTGTTAGTATTAGCATTTTTCTATTCCGAGCAGCGATAAGAAGTCATTTCGAGAATACCCTGGCTGGGAGTGGTAAAAGGGTCAACGAAGTGATCGAGAAGCGCAAGGCAGTAGTTCCAAAGCAGATTCTGCAATGCCAAGGCACAAAAGGAGCTCCACACAACGCTTGCGTCTGAAACAAGGAGTAGTAGTGGTAGTGACCGGCGTGAGCGACAAAAGAGCACGCAGCTTCCTACAACAAACGCGAAGCTATGACTAACGAGCGGACTGCTAACGGAAACGGAGCCAGTTGAGTCAGCCGAAATTGGCGGAATTACACATTGTCTTCTAATTCCGACAGTAGTAGACGGCACCTCAACGGAAGTGGACACATCAGGCAGTAGTTGAAGCTGGTCTGCGGCCAAATCAAAGAGGAAAAGCTTTGAACGAGGACAGTTAGCCTCCGGGCACTCGTGGACAGCGCGATAAGTGCTTTTACAGGGAGCGGCGCGGCGCAGGCGCCGGAGAGCAAGGAACCAACACGGACCCGTGTTTGACCAGCGGAAAGGCGACATCGGCGGCGAGAATGTGCGGAAAAATTAGAATGGACTGACGAGATGAAGTCACTTCGGAATCCGAGGCTCAATGGAGTGGTAAGAAGCAAAGGCAGATAGAAAGACCCTGAACTCTCAAACCGCCAGGATGCACCATGAGTTCAGCTTCTACATGCATCGTATGTTCCCGCTGTGGTCCCCCAGCTCTAGTCGAGCAAGGAATCATTCGTGTTCAGGAAAATCCTACACCAGACAAAGAAGTATGCCTTTCATTAACGCCAAATCCAACCAACGACATCGATTCGTGGTAGCGTGGAGATCACCTCCTGCCGGCTGCGTTGGGCCTTTCGGAGCAGAATAAATGGGACATGATCTAGCTATCCCAAGAAATAAAAATGGATGGAGCTCTTCATTGGTCGATTCTTTTCGGGAATACGACACGCATCTGTCCTTCACAATATGTCGAGGAGAAATTTTGAAACTTAGCTTGCCTATATAATGATCAAGGTAAGCAGACGGAAAGTTGTTGCTTTATACGCTTCCTAGATAAGTCCAGCAGCAATTCACCAATAATGAAAAGAGGGAAAGTTTGGTTGCCCTGGACGAGAACCGAACCAGTGGTCGATTTGGGGTGTGCGCGCGAGAGTCGGCACTTTCACCGACAGTACTACCTCCATCAGTCGCGAACAGACGAATTGCATACTCAGTAGAGGTAAAATGATGCTCTCAGAAATCTTCGAGTATTCGAATTCGAATGTGCTCGTAAAACGCGATTTTTCTGAATATTCTATGTTCTATGAATGTATAGTTTAAACTAGGCAATTTCTTGAATGCAGGAGTTTGAACTCTTTCCATCAAACGAGGCCTTTTGTAAATGAACATGCCCGAAAAACTACACTTTTTTTTTAGGAATTCTCGAATTTGAGTACATTCGGAAGATGCGATTTCTTAATTATTCGGAATCAAGTACATTTGAAAAGAGCGATTTCTAGAATATCCAAATTCGAATGAAAACAATTGGAAGAATAGAAATAGAGATAGATCATTTGAGCATAGCTACAAGTGGGGGAGAGACCTGCGGACGTTGAGTATTTTTAGCTCCTCCACTATTAGCAGCGCTGCATTTTTGCAACTGTTCTTGCGTGAACATCTTCACATTGCCGGCAACATTGGCGTACGGTCAGTACGGCAACAAATGACAAAAAAGGTAAAGAGAGGTATTGTTCAATCCCTTTTGGGATGTGCCACGCATTCTACTGTTCCGTGATGCCGTCGAGGCGATTTGGAAGCATACTTGGCCTATACAATGGCTTGCGATGGCAGCCGATGAACAAGTCAGCGCTTTATCTTTCAGATACATAAGTCAGTACCAATTTACCAACCCAGGATGGACGGAAGGCTTCGTTGGCAGTGGCCGAAAATCTGAACCAAGAACCTGATGCACGCGACAGTCGGCGACTCCTCCGATTACGCTCCACGCGCCCTTAGGTACGGCAATATTGAACCATAATTAACAAACGAATTCTGATCTGATGCAAACATTACTCTTCTCTCGTAAAATTTTTTAACCGTGAAATTTTTATTAATTAGTTTTTAATTTGTTCTTGCAATTTGTCTCATCAGCTCCGAGCAGTGCACCGAGCCGATCCTAGACTACCATGGGGAGATGGGTGGAAGGTGGAAGAATTCCGCAACCTCGGAAGCGACCTATCAGAGGAAGGAAGCGTTGATCAGGCGGTCAGGGGATAGATTAATGCAGCATGGCTCAAATGGAGGGAGTCCACAGGAATCCTCTGCGACCGTAGGTGCTCCAGGACGCTCAAAGGCAAGCTCTATAGAACAGTTGTGAGACCTGCCCTCCTCTATGGCTGTGAGTGCTGGGCCCTGGGTAGAGCAGAGGAGCGGCAACTGCACGCCGCGGAAATGAGGATGCTCAGATGGGCATGTGGATGGACCCGTCAGGACAGAGTGCGAAATGAGGATGTCAGGACAGTGATGAAGACAACTCCGATCCAGCTGAAGATGAGGGAGCAGCTCCTTAGATGGTACGGACACATCCTCAGAAGACAAGAGGACCATCCCACGAAGTTGGCCCTGAATTTCGGAAAGCGTCTGAGAGGAGCCCCAAGGAAAAGGTGGAGGGACGTCATCAAGAGAGATCTCGCCGAAATCGGCTCCCTTGATAGAATGAGGTGGCGACAGGTCACAAAAGCAGCGGACCCTGCGACTGCGCGGGACTAAACGCTCAGGAGGAGAAGAAAAAGATTGCAATTTGTCTCATCAGCTGACCCCTCATGCAACATTGCCCATTCTCGACTGAAGGCAGGATCGAAGATAGACTTCTGCTGAGCAGAATATGTGGTGAAGATGTTCAAGTATTTCTCACAAAATTATTTATTTATGTAAACGCCTAGGTTTCTTATGGCATGTAGACCTGCAGCCATCAATCACAAATTTTTGGCGGTACCCTATAAAAACTCTTCCAGAGAGAGATATAAGAGCAAAAGTGGGCTGCGATAAAGCTTGATCAATTAGATAGAATTTTTCAGGGCAAAAGTTTAAATGATAAGTTACGGAAGATGCACAGAAAGGGTTTTCAGCATTGGAATTCTGATCAACACAACTGCTTTCGGCCTAGAGCGACTGTTACAGGGTTTATAAGGTTTAAGATGGATGCCTAATTTTATTTATTTATTAGTTTGGTGATTCATAGGACATGGAAATCATGAGTAAAACAAATGGGAAGAAGGATCAAGTTCTACTAAAAAAAGTCACTAAACAGCAATGGATAAGAGGCACGCGTAACACTTCTTCTTCTTCTTCTTCTTCTTCAGCGTCTGTCCCGCTTCGTAGCGGGGTCCGCTATTCGGTATTATAAGCACTATTAATATTATTTATATTATTGTTGTGCCGAAAGCAGTTGTATTATTATCCAATCCGCACGCGTAACACTGAAGCTGCAATTAAAACGTAAGCGCCAGGCGGGAGGACTCGAATCCGCATCTTCTGTTTTTCTGGCAAGATGTTAGCTCCGTTTCTTTCTTCGCCAGTAACAACCACAATTTCTTTGCCGGTTACTGATATAAGCATGGAACCTTGATGCAGCTCAAGGTCAGTTGAATGCTACAATATTATAATGTTTTACCCTATTGTTTCAAGTCTAGAGCAGCCTTTACAGGAGCTAGCAGGCGTAAGGAGATGTTCAGTGATCTATTATATTTTAGTGGGGTGGGTACTTCACTTTGATTTTGACAACGATGGCTAAACTGAAAGCGAAAGAGATCACAGACGACATCTTGAGCTAGCCTAGGAGAAACCTTTCTCTCCAATCATCTGACAGACCACACTTTGTATTTGTTTCGCTTTTCTAATGATGTTCCCCTCCGACTAGGGTAGATCTGAGGCTTTTTAGCTGCGATCGTGGTACTCTTACGGCAGGTGAGGTTCGAACTCGTTTCCTCTGTTTCCTATGCAGGGCGCTAGTCCACTACACCGTCAGCGTCGTTTTAATGCATGAAATGGGATTCCGCCTTCTTTCTGGAATACTGAACGCTTTTCATCAATGGAGCAAGGATTAGAAGAGGTGAAAATTTTAAACAACGTGTGTATATAAGCTTGAATCGGAAGAGAAGCCAATAAAGGTTTTCCTCGTTTGCAAGGATTATGCTGAAAAAGTGTAATTCGAGCACTTAACACCATTGAGGACCAGACACTTCAAGAACACCTCTTAATGATCGAACTGGTCCTCCATTTCATCCTTTTTCAAGAAGATGAAACATTCTGATCAGCTGCACATCTTCGCTACAAAGACGGAAAGATGCATGCATATGTAGAGAATTACAACTACACCTAAGCCCCCCCCCATACCCCAATAACTTTCCTCTTCAAAATGAGATTTAATAGCGGTTCGGTCTTGAACTTTCAGATGTTTAAGAGCTTTCAGTGTATCTACGTTCATTCAAGTTTTTTAATTCTCTAATCGAATAGGCTATTCTCATGTTACTTGTTGAGAAAAGCGAGTATCTTTAAAGTGTGTAAAAAACGTAAGATGATTTTCAAAGTTGGAGGGTTTAACCCATGTATCGGCCCAACTTCATTTATGACTTATGAACGTATGCCTTGAATCTTGAGATTAAAAGGGAATTAAGGAGAGCTGAGAAGGATAAATGATAATGGATAAAGGACGGCGTTACTCAATCATTTTTGGGATGCGCCACGCCTTCTACTTCAACAGATGTCGTGGACGCGATTTGTATGCGTATTTGGCCATACAATGGCCAGCCGATGAACAAGTCAGCGCTCTGTCCTTCCCAGACAAGTCTGTATCAATTCACCGACCCCGGAGGGATGGAAGGCTTGCTTGGCCTGGGCGGGAGATCCGAACCAGGAACCTGGTATCGGGTGCACGCGACAGCCGGCGCCTCCTCCAACTGCGCTACACGCGCCAGCTGAGAAGGAGCAGCCTAAAAACTTAGCAGAAAACCTTAGCATGAGACACATTCAAATAAAGGTATAGAACCTTTCAGTTTTTTATACTAGTTTTACTATTTTTAATTACTTTATCTTTTATCTAGTTTTTGTTTCCCTTTTCCTTAAAACGACCAAGAGCAGCGCTCACGATGAGACGATTGTCCAGAACAATAGAATGAATGAAAGGTAGAAACATAGCCCAAGTGATAGTTAAGCTCTCTCTCATAGTTAAGCCTTAGGCTTGAGGTAACAAGACGTATCCTAAAGAGATGCATTTTGCACGAAAAAAAGTTTAAAAATGTTCACTTAGTCTGTCACCTATCATCTGGAGCCTCGATAAATGGGCAGCCAAAGGCATCCTCTAATTTCTTTATTGGAAAAGAGGAGAACGAACATCTCTTCAAGAGATGCTTGCGCTTCATGAAGCGTAGATCACATGCAACAGTTTAAAATGTCTCGAAAAATTATTGAACAAGAGATGGCCTCCTCGAACCATCGCAAACTTCTATTTCATTTCGAGAGGATCACTGGAGCAATCCTAGTTGGTGGTGGCCACTCTTAAAACGATTTCATAAGAACTGAATGCGCTCCGTATTGAAATATATAGAACTTCCTCCTTAGAAAACAACTGCGCTAACGAAATCCGAACAAAGAAAACAGAAAACATGAGAATATATTAGATTTGTGAGCTATGTCGGGACGTTTACAAATGAAAAGGACATGAAATACGTTGTCTTGTCTGTGTCCAAAACGTTGACTGATAGTGTCTAGGCCTATTTTTATTTTATTTTATCAAAGTTATCTGTTTTAGCAGCTTGAGCACAATCTGTTCTCGGTGCAAATCTAGCAAGGAGGTCGTCCCCCATAAGATTTGCACCGAGAATGATACTTTTTAGGTTCCCCTCTCCCCACTAGGAACTCGGAAACTGAGTCTATATAGTGCACCAGGTTGGTGTGCTTATTTCTACACGTTTTTCCAATTTATTGTGTTTCATTACGTAGGGAAATCGTTCAAGAGAGGCCACCACCAACTAGGATTGCACTCTTTTTCTTAGTCGGAGACCTGTTACCGGAACATTTCGCAGAGGAATCTAATAAGCAGGTTAGTTAGATTGTTGAGAAAGTTCTTGACGTTTTAGTATCTCGAACATTCCCGCTATCGTTTTAGTTCTGTACTCCACGATTACATGGGACATTTTGATACCCTTACGTAGAGGAGAACACATTCAATTCTTAATACATTTCAAATATATAAGATGACTGCTAAAAATCGAAGAACTTGGGTCATGGACAGCACATACTTTCGATTTTCGTGTCATGGAGCATCATGGCTTGAATTTCGGAAACGTAAGTCGTAATTAAATTAAAGTTTAGGTGTAACGTTAGAAAGCGCGTGTTTCTAATGAAATAAGCAGTGGCGTGTTCAAATGAGATCTTTGAAATATGTAGAGATAGAGAATCTTAACATAACAGAAACCCATGCTCAGAATTGGCGATCGTACAGAGGAGCAAAACCTAAACCTTTTTCCCTTAGTTTAGCTAAGGGGTTATGGTAGCAAAAAGTATCCTGCTGAGACACCTCTTCGTAGAGGAAAAAGAAAGAAATTCACTTATGGTTATTCTGAAGTCTACGATCCGTCGCCTCCTTAAACCGGTGTGCCAACGCCAACCGCTAGAATCCTATTTTAAGTTTTTCGCAAGAACGAACATTTTTTCGAAATGTTTTTTGTTTATTATAAAGAGCGGATCACAGTAATAGAAGATGGTTTGCGAAGTATTTGTAGGGATCGCGAAGTTCCTAGGTCACATTCAAATAATCAATTTTGGTATTTCATAATCTACTTATATTATAATTCGCAGTGGATTCTAGCATAAAGCTAGACAACTCGAGCAGAACTTGAAGACGAAAATCTGAGAGCAACACCAAATTCATTGAAAATCTACCCTGCTGCGATGAATAAAAATTTTCAACTCTTCCGAGAGGTAACTCCAAATGAGAATACAGAAATAATGTTCAACAACGAGGAATAAATGCATAAATAAACCCTAGCACATCGTTAATTTCATCTGCGCCAAAGAAGTAGGAATTGGTGTTAAAATCTATTCTTGATTGTGTGGAATTTTCACATATATTACATCCGCAGTGTTATTTTCAGATATTTCTTGACTTGCTTTGAAAGGCGAATTCTCACCATATCCTATAACGGCACAACAATGCCTTCCTACAGCTCAAGAGCTCCAACTGACCAGTTGTTCACAAATTAAAGATAGCTGGTAATATTTATTATTACCAGCTATCTTTAATTTGTGAATAGGCGATATTTATTTATTTATTTATTTGCGTATTTGGCCATACAATAACTTGCGGTGGCCAGCCGATGAACAAGTCAGCGCTTTATCCTGCGCAGACATGTCTGGTACCAATTCACCGGCCCCGGAGGGATGGAAGGCTTGGTTGGCCTGGGCGGGAACTCCGAACCAGGAACCTGGTATCGGGTGCACGCGACAGTCGGCGCCTCCTCCGACTGCGCTACACGCGTCCAGAATCTTCCCTATAACCTAACATTAGGTAAACGTCTTGTCCAATATGGGAAGCAAGGAAAGTGTGCTGTTCAACAAATGGTGCTATTCAACCTACGAATAGAAGCACAGCTTCCTAGAATAAAGACAGACAACGTCGGGCACACACTTAATTTATGCTGAAAACTGCGACATATTCAAAGAACTTCCTGGTTGGCTTAGGTTCGTCACGTCAAAATTATCGCCAGAAAATTCCACGCGAGTCGCGCATTTCCGGCAAATCTTCAGAGAAACACTGATCATCACCAATATCAGAATACCAATTAGAGATGAAGGAAGCGAATGGGCAATGGCCTCGTGACGTCCGCCAGCACGGTTGTCGTCGCCGTCGGATTACGACGGAAGCGGTGCTGCCGATGTTGCAGTGTTGACTACGGTTTTCCGGGTGCATGTCCGCCGCCAGTCGGACGCCGCCGAGCCAGTTGTCGACAGTGGCCGGTTCCTCACGCGGCGACGACGTCGTTTCCTTAAGGCTGCGAGTCGAAGCACATCGCGCAGGGGGAGGAACTGACTGCGTGGACAGTTTTAGGAGGTTTCATGGCCTTCCGCTTGTTCAAATCACGTATTGAGTCCTGCTGAAGTGGAATGAGAGGCGCAAAGAGGACATGACAATGATGTGCAGCGGTGGGTAACTAATGTGAATACCAAGCGGCGTCGAATAGAATCGGAAGCAGCCTGCACAACCTTGACGAGTTGTCGCGTTTTTTTCTGTGGAAATTGGGCAGGAAACGTTTTGGCGATGAGCAAACAGGACGTGGCCAAGCGTCGCTGGCGCCGTCGTCGCAATCGGACGAGTGGCCAGTGGCACGACATAGCCGGAATTGGTTCAGGGGAAGGAGACGAAGTGCTTCCTTCCAAGGTTTCCAACTCATCCACAACTGAATTCGATGAGAATTTTTCAAAGAGCGCGTAGTACAGGAAGGCTTCGGCAGTCAAGAGCACCCAAATCTCGAGGTTCTTAGCTCGCATCCTGCCCAGAACAAGTAAATATTTATCCAATCTCCCCTGTGGTGAGTGAACTGCTACCAGCCATTTAGGAAGGATAAATGACTGACTTGCCTAAGGCTAGCGCAAGTCATTATATAGGCCAAAAATACACTGATTGTAAATCGTCTACACAGCAGAAGAAGAGTGCGCGGCACACCCAGCGAACGAATACAATACCAGCCCTATCTTTTGTCCATTCGGCGCAAAACCGCGACTTTTGCGCCGTTTTGGGCGAGAAAGCGCCTCTTGTCAATAACTCGGTTCAAAGTGGCTAATTCTAAAAACGGTTAGCATATTTGCACCCGCGATGAGATTTCCTATCTAGCCATGTCAGCATTTCTAGATAACTTTTAAATTGAAATTTAGGTCAGCTGAGGGTTACTGTAGTGCTCCAAACACTACGATAGGTTTACGACCGCTCCCTCCTCTCTGGGGATAATTACCTCTTGAGGACCTTTTACCTCTTGGCGACCGGCGGCTGCCTGTTGGATTCTTTCTAGATATGAGAGCACTCTGGTATATTATCACGTTGTTAAGAATTCAAATTTGAAAAAAAACTAGAGTAAACAGTTTAAAAACTTTTTGTAACACGACTGAAACTCTACGTATTTTGGCCAAAATCTATTTTTCCAATTTTAAGGGATTGGGAAGCAAAGAATTTTTCGTGTAACATATAAAGCGATTGCGCAGTGCACTCGTGCAAAACGTCACTTGGTCAAAGCTGTCAACTCACTTTGAATTTCTTTTAACAAATTATATTTTTGCTTTTATTTTTTCTTTCATTTTTATTTTTATTTTAAACCAAACACTTTCCAAATCCAACAGTATATTTTCCAGAACAAATGAAATGTATCTAACACCTGAATATGCATGTTCCAAGAAAGTCAGAAATTTCAAACGTTTTGTTTTCATGTCAGAGGAGCTGACAAGCAAAGAATTTACTTGCACGAGTAATATTGATTGCGCAGTGCATTCGTCTAATGCATTGTTGAACTGATGGTGTTAGTATTCTTCAGATGTGTGTAAAATATGTATAATAATATTATATAAATATAAATAATGTAAGAAACGAGCGCAATAGAAATGAAACATGCCACCGTTCTGCACTGAGCGTTTCTAAGTAACAGCAATTACACTTAATCAAATAAACTTTATGATGTCCCGGACGCGCTCACGACGCAACCTTCTCATACATCACGGTGGAAAATTCCCTGCATCAGAGCACTTCATAGAAAGCATAAAAATACCGTTATGACTAAAAGAACAGAATTGCTGTGTTCATTCACATAGTGCAGTGATTTTTAAGGAATTCCTTCTATAGGGGCGCTTTTAGCGCAGTCGAAAGAGGTGCCAGCTGTCACGTGACCCGATACCAGGTTCCTGGTTCGGATTTTCCGCCCAGCACAATCAAGCTTCCATCCCTCCGTGGTCGGTGAATTGATACCAGACTTGTCTGGGAAGGATACAGCGCTGTCTTATTCATCGGCTGGCCACATCAATTCATTGTATGGCCAAACGCATTCAATTCGCCTCCACGACACCTCGTAGAAGTAGAATGCATGACGCATCCCAAAAAAGACTGAATAGCGCTATCCTTTATCCTCATCCTTATACCTCCTAGAAGAGGTTTTCGATATCAATTTTCGGTACATGTCGCGCAGGTGAGCAGCATTGGTAGGTGGGAGCGCACCAGTCAATGGTAACCAAACAGAACACAGACCGAACACATGCCAGCCCATCAGGGTACCAGCTGTACATGCTCCCTCTGAATGGCACGCCCATTCAATGCGGTACATTTGGTTTAAGCGTTTCCACCTACCAATGCTGCTCACCTACGCGACATATACCCAATTTTCATAAATGAAATATGCATTGCTTTGCTTTCTTGTTCTCACTTCAGATACACGCAAACTTTGGCTAGGGTGGACGTGTATCTAAAATGAAACAGCGTTCGGTTTTTAGACGTATTTAGTTTCTTTAGAGCTGCATTAAACGCCATCAGAACTCGTCATCTCGAACCCACTACATGTCATAGCTTTATCTACGGTATTAGATTTTCTTCGTTTTTTAAACGGACACAAACAATTTGCGCGATTAGATAGGAAGTTCGGCTTTCTCCGATCTACGGCAGGCTTATAGGGGCTTGACGCTTTAGCAATAAAACAAAATGAGTTGCTCCGGAGCAGCTTCAAGGCGTCCCTCAGGTAACTACTTTTCGCCTAATTTTATAACGATTTTGTTTCTTCACA